>WTSP01018836.1:32587-44158 GCA_025331215.1 Actenoides lindsayi | reverse complement strand
CCTGGACATGTTCCTCTGTGATCTGATCTAGGTGATCCTGCTCTGGCAGGGGGGTTGGACTAGATGATCTTTCTAGGCCCCTTCCAACCCCTATGATTCTATGATTCTATGATTCTATGAACTTATGACTAATTCCTTAGTATATGACTATAGATTTCTCCCATGATGTGATCAGTATGCATCTGAGAATTTCTTGGGCACTCCATCATGTGAACAAACTATGGATGGCATTAGCCAAAAGTTTCTGTGCTCTGATTCACTACAAAGCACATACATGACTTTCTCTTATTCAGATTATCATTAAACAGATAAAGTGGTAAGGTGCAGACAAACAAGGTCTGAGAGACATGAGATCCTCTGCATGCCACTATCCGTTCCTCAATGTTCCTGCATTTCTGTTCCACATGACTCCAGTAGTCTGGAAGGGTCAAATTCATCTGAACAGATACAAACATGCTAAGCTTTGACAGCTCTCAATCATAGCTGTAGATTTATAAAAATACCTGCAGTTTAAATATCTTACTTTGAGCTGGTTTTCTTGATTTTTAAAGTCAGTGGAAAGAAATATGTATTTTGGGGGTATGATTCATCTCATCTTGAGGTAGAATGCTAAGATGGATTGGTTGACTAGGATGTCCCTACCACTGACTATTTTTTTGCAAATGGAGACTAGCATAAAATGTTTACAAGTGGACTTCTCTATGGGTAGATATCCTGACACATTTGGTCGGGTGCATCCCAGCGAAAAAGAACACTGACTATATAAGCAAATATTTGCCTAGTACATAAAGCATCCTAAGGAGAAAAGGAAGATGCCACAGGTTACTCTAGAGGACTCCACCATGTATACAGTAGGGATGCTGAGAACAGTTGGCTTACTGACTGCTTTTGATCTCCAGCTCACTTTCACATTATATGTCATTAACCTCATTCATCTTAGGTAAGCACATTTTGTTAATGAAAGAAAATAAAAATAGTGTACTGTTACAGTTAAATTTAACCTGCTTGCAGGTTTTCCAAGGCATGGAAACATCATGACATATATTATTGGCATTACAGATTAAAGTAGCTGTAAGCAGGTGTCTCCATTTAAAGCTCAGGGCAAGCCTTCATGAAACACAGCAGGATTATTGCACTTCCCCCCTCCCTCCCAGGGGAGGATAGAGAGGGGAATACGGCAAAAGAAAAATGCTTCACCCAAGATTGGAAGTTAAGACTATAACAAATTTAATGAATAACAGGAGAAAAGCAGAAGAAAGGAGTATGAAGGGCAGAAGGATACAGAACTCTATATAAAACCCATTCTGGGATTTCAATGGATTGCATGGCACACGTGGAGTCAGGTCCAGACCTGCTGAGATGTCCTTGCAGCTCCAAGAGCCTGGGAAGGAAAAGAGCCCCCAGACTCCCCATCTCCTTACATAGAGTGTAGCAGGGAAGGGGAGGGAATTACAGCTAACCGCTGACTCCTCAGTGTCCTTGGTTACCACCTGTCCCTGCACTCAATCTGGTCACCCTTAAACCACAACAGGGAGATATACTATTGCCCTTCTATATGAACATATGCCTATAGAGCTGTGCAAGAAAGCATATAAAGGTTTGACAATGATCAATCTCTTGGGTAAGAAAAATATTCAGTCATTTTCCATTCTTAATTCCACTTAGCTTCTGCATTTATTTACTCAAGAATGATTCTGGAAGCTTGTTCTAGCCCCTTTCATAAACAAATGGGGTTCTGTTTCTTTCTTTTTAGAAACTAATTATGACTTTTGGAAAAGTAGGAAAAATGCATCTTAAAAGTAAACATGTATAAAGTAGCAGAGAGAGCTCCGTGAAAGTGCATACCTAAGAATGTTAATAATTGGCTTGCAGATTTGTATAAGCTACGAAAAATAAAGGCTGATCAAACGATTTTGCATTTCAGCCTTTCCCTGCATTAGATACTGTGGCCCCTCTTCGGGTTTCTGGTTCTTCAAAGCACAGGAAAAAACTCCTCCCTTCAATTTACCATAGTCAGAGGAGAGTTCCTCTGCTATTCCTTCGCTTCCAGATATTGAGAACTGCAGAGGAGCCACAGCCAAGCACATACTCCCAGGCACTCTCGTAATTTTCAGCTTTCTTGATATCTTGATCACTTCCCCAAGATGGATTGCATCTGTTCTTTTCAAAAACAGAAGTACTTTGTGAGAATATTTTGGGAAAAAAACCAAGCCAAAACAAAAAAACGCTGACAGAGGAAGAGCATAGATTTAGTAAGAAAAAGAAAGACAAATGGCTAAAAGGAATTCAATAAGTGGTACTCAGGAACTAGGAGTTCATCTTCAAGTACTCTGAAGCCCATGCAATTACTAGTGACCCTGTTAATTAACCTGAACTCCATTCATTTCCACTGCTTCTGCCCACTGAAGCCAAACTGAAAGAAAAGTTTCTAAATGTTCCTACAGGAGAGTACTCATGGAAAGTGCACATCCAAGGTGCTGGGGAGTGGGGCAAAGAAAAAAAATGCACATTTTTCACAAAAAAGTGTTATAATTGCTGCTGAAATCATGTGCACTTTTTCAGGTCACATGTCAAAGTTAGACTGGATACAAAATGACTTCAAACATGATCAGAATTCAAATAAATGCCTATTTATCATGAAATTTGAACATCTTAAAAAAAACCATGAGCCCCTACATTTAGGTCTGAACTACTGGTATGTGCATATATATGTATATGTTTATTGTATATTAGTGTGGGTATGTATACAAATACTTACAAAGAACAGACAGTAGAACAAAAGTGTGACACTGAAGCTGCAGGACAGTAGCAACTGCAATCACAGCAAGCCCACAGCGGCATTCTCAGGGTGAAATCACAGGCTGGGCTCTACCACCCAAGGCACATGGCTGTGTGGAAGCAGAGAGGCAATCTGAGTATCGGTGGTCAGTAGCTTCCCACTGCTGAAGCCTTTCCACTGGCCTTAGTCTTTCTGGAAAACATGCAGTTTTCAAAATCAGCCAAGAAGCTAACTACAGATGAAGTAAGGTCTTTGGCAGGTGTAAATCATATCTCTGGACTTAACACTGCTTGAAGACAAAAACTTCTGCTTTCCTGCCATACAGACTGAGTAGAAAAGATGTGTGTGCGCACAGGGGTGTGTGTATTCTGGGTAATATCTGCAGTTCTTAGGGAACAGTCTGAATTAGTCTAATACAGCTATTTCAGGCATCTTGATAGTGCTCTGTAAGGAAGGTTTCTGCAGCTGCAAGACATTGGATAGACAGATAATCCTGTGCCTCAGTAAAGGTGAAAATATTGGCTAAAAATCACTGAATTTGTCAGTCCTCTCCCAAGTTACATGCACATCAGAAAAATGGCATTTCTAAGAGAATCTTAAAATAAGAGCTCTTCAATCATTAATTATTAAAGTGCAGATTGTTAGGCTGGATTTCTAATAACTGTAATTCGAAGCCATCTGTTTGATATAGTTCATCCTATCATTAAATTCTTTCTAAAAATTATGTTCTTCAGAAACCAGATAAAGTGATAAGCTGATGGGATGGAAGGAAATGAATATATAATGAAATCTCTCCTTCAAATATACTCAGTCCTAGGGTTGACTGGGTTATATGTATCTAGTGTTCAAGCTAACCAAACTCTGCAGTCCTGCCAAGCTGATATGTATCACAAGTGAAAACAGTTGGAAATGATAAACCAAACACAGAACAAGAAAAGCTCATGTGATAAAAACTCTAAACAGAAGAGAAGGTCAATTCCAAGCATTCCCTAGTGAAATACAAAATCCTTGAGAAACCAGTTTAGTATCTGAAGATGGGAGCAGATCTATTGCAAAGCTTGTGATCCAAGTCTGCCAACAAGTATAGAAACCTTACTTTATCAAATGTCTCATTTACTGAAAGTTTAAAATGTCAGAAAGCCACCGACCCTTTTAAAAACAGAGTATTTGAATGCATGAAAGCTTTTTCCTTACAGAAGGGAGAAGTTAGTGATATAAAAAAATAAGTACATCCTGTTATGTATAAAATACGTAATATGGCTAATGAGTTTATAGGGCAACAGTGACTGTTTTAAAAACAGTGGAACTGCATATTTTGCAGTTTTATCTGAACTATAAACATAGATCGCCTCTGAATGCAACCTCAGAAATGCTGACTGCAATATTTCTAGTTCACAAAAAATAAATGCATGCCTTCGAAACCTCTCAAGGTCAGTTCCTATGCCATTCCTGTCTTGGGACATGTTCAAGTCAGGTGCCTTGAATACAAAAGTGTTGGAAGCCCATCAGTAGTAGTCTTCTAAATTATTTGTCCAGTGAGTTATAAAATCCAGAGGGCAATTTGGACTGGATTTAGAGATGACTCAGAAATCAACCCAAAATTTAGTAATTTAAATGCAAGCTGAACAGCATTTCTGTCCTAATTGAAGCAAAGATGAAAATAATAAAACTTACTTTCATGACTGAAACCTTGGCAATTGTTTAAATTGAAGAATTAAGGCATTTTGCTTTCTCTGTAGGCTATTTTTCCCCATCAGAAGCAACTCCCTAAATCTTTTAGACCAGAACTAAACCATGCATTTTTAAGCGTGTCCCAGTGAGTGAAAAGCATTGATTTCAGTTGTTTGGGTTTTTTTAACATCTTTCATTCCACACTGTTGCTTTCAAAGCAATGTGAGTAGGAGTCTAGCCTAGGCTAGCTTCACTCACATCTGCATTTTATATACAATAGGTTTTAGTTCCTTATTTATGCTATTGAGTCTACTACTAAAAGCTTGTTGCATAAGGACAAAGACTGATACTAATGTTTGGAATTATGAAAGATGTGCAGTGGTATTTTCTGATTTGTTTATATGTCTAAGAAGCTGTGCTTCTCACAGTGTTAACGTGAAAGTCACCCCTATTACTATGTCTTCCCACACTAACGATAGTACTTAAAGCCGCAGTCAGTTTAATAATACATGTATGATCATTAGCCCCTTTCTGATTATGACCCCATGCAGAGGCAGTATTTTCACACTGAATAGATAGCATACTCTGAACCACACTGTGGCATTTGAGGCTTCCAGTTTATTTCCTGTTCCATCTGAGATGATTTGCTATGGGAAAGAGAACAATAAAAAAACAAATGGGGAATTACATACCCAGTCCTCCTCCCAGCTGTTTGCCAGGTGTGTAACAGCCAGCTTACAGTCAGCAGAGACTTCACAATGGGGGAAAGACAGCCAAATAAAAACATACAGTCATGAATTGAAAAACAGTAGCCCAAACTAGGTAAATTATGACTTGGACATAGCTGGATTAGCTATGCCAGGTGGGGATATGGGCACCAGACTTGCCTAGTGGTTTTGATACTGAGCAAAGCTGTGACATCCTGCTACAGCAAGATCTGCATCGTCTTCAAGATGTGTATAGAAATGTCACTGTTCCTGGAGCTCACTAGGAATGCTTTAAACAATTCTGGCCTGCACCGCCACTGTGCGGTACTATTGCTAGCATGGGCTGCTGCACATTTCACTGACCTTGCTTTTCATTCTTAATTGGTAAACTCCCTTGGGTTTCCAGTTTGCAAAACCTTTTCTCTCTATAAACCTAGGTTAAAAATACTTCATAATTCTTCTCTCTCCTATAATATAAAAGCAGAGCTGGAGATGCTACTGAGATTTATTTTCTGTTGCACTACACTCAGTGAATATGCCAGTTTTTGTTTTGTGACTTGTTGCGTAGCCATTTTTCCTGCCTGCCTCCTGCTGCCTCTTGGAATCTTTCACTTTCATTCTTTTTAAAGCTTTCCTACAAAGAGATTGCCTTATTGGTACTAAAATATTGCGCACAGCTGACAATTTGGACCACTGTGAACACAGACTTCTCACCAGCTTGGAACATAGTCAGCTGTTCTTCTATTTCTCTTAGTATTTCTCATTCAAAATGAAACAACGTAATGGGCTCTAGTTTTCCTTGTGGGCCATATGTAAGGGATGACACAAAATGTATACTGATCTCATGGGATAGTGTGAAAAGGCCTCTCATGGCATAGGACTAAGAAGAATTTCTCTGCCCCACAGATTTTTAGTAGACTCAAATATAATAAGTATAGGATCCACAAGGGCAAAAGGGAGATATTGAAGGATGTAGGAATCAATAACTAGAGCCCTGAAAATAGAGTGGCCGAGAGTTATTTTTACTTCTTTGGGGTTTTTTTTTTGTCTTTTTATCAGGGGAAATGAATAAGGAATTACATCTGGCACTGCTAGGTTGACTGAGCATTACTATTTTCCCATAATGATTGTATTTTGCTTGGGAGTCCCCCCAGATAGCAATTTATACAACCCAAAGTTTTTCTTTTTTTCTCCTATATTCAGGATTTTATTAGGGTGCCCTCCCACCAGTTACTGTTTTCTCCCTTTGAGAATGTGTCATAAGTGTTACTTCAAAGATCTAATGCTCATTTGTATTAAAGCCACTTTGACACTTGCACCCCACTTCGGTAATGAGCATGATTTAGACCTTCGTGCTTTGCTCACTAGTGGGCAAGGTTGAAAGGATGACGTGCACCATCCAAGTTACAGAGTTCCCTTTACAGCGTCCTAGAATAATTCCATTAATACTTATGTAGACACTAATAACTTCCAATGTCATTGTCATCACATCACATTGATATTGTCTCATAGGAGATATTTTAACCCAAAAAGATTGTTTTATTAGGTAAGGTCCTTAGATGTGCTTAATGATGCATACCAGAGCTCAACATTTGCTTAGATGCATATTTAAGTATGTGCATAAAATATTTTCAGGATCAGCACTGAAAGCATATGCAAGCTCTATGTAAATATTATGTATGTACACACATATAAATGGATGTAAATCCATACAAACATCATTCATATATGAATTACATGTAAATACATATGAATTTTCATACTTTGTATTTAACATATTATGGTATTACTGTTCATATAGTGTTCAGTAATTAATACATGTGTGATCTTTATGTTCCGTACCTACAGAAGGCTGATTTAAATTGGTCCAAATTTTATTTCTTCAATAAATTTTTGTTCAAAGTATTTTATGCCCCAAAAATGTCTTGTGGGAACAAATTTCTCAAAGATAATTGCAACCTTTTCAAGGCCATGATGACTGGGGAGATCCAAGAGAAACAGTGCTAGTAGAAAAATGATGTATTTTTAAAAAAAAAACAGATTATTGGCATAGTTGAAAAAGGACTTTGGGGACCATTATCATATTTTTGAAGCTTGCTCTTTGTGGCTGCTATTGAGCTATTTAATAGAAATATATGAGAGTTAATTGTAAGTACTCAGCATGCCAAAAAATAATTGAATTTAGGTCATTTTATTTAACTTACTTTCCTCATATTATTTTGATACTTCAGAGTTTGAGGTTGATGTCTATGCTCTCTCACGTTCAAGATACTCTTTCTGCATGGCCTAAGAAATGTGAAATGACTCATTTCCACATTAAGAACAAAAAGTAACAGCACTGGCTTAGTGAATTCATGAAAGTTAAATTATTCAAGCTTTGGTTGAAGCTGTCATAAGACATCCACCTTAGTCATTTCTGAAATGTCTTTCAAATGCAGTCTCTTAGACTCTGCACTACATCATTAGCAAACAAAACAAAAATGCAGAACATACAAGCTGCTGACAAGTTCAACCTCATGCAGATCTTCACAGTTATTTGTCAGCCCCAGGTTGCTGAAGCTATTGTAGCTATTTTAATTATGGTTGATGGTATTCTCTGGGAGTTTCTTTTTTTTCTCCTAGTATATTGCTGCAGTTGTCACAGACCTCTGGCTCCTTAGGGTTTTCAAGGTCTGAACAACTTTATATTCCTTTCAGAACCTTGACAGTGAGATACGGGACTGTTTCACTCTTCTGCAGTGTCCGTATCAGTAATATCTTGCTCATAAATGGAAAGCCCACTTTAAACATGTGCATTTCTAGTATTAGCAAGCTTTGCATGGTGTAATTGCAGGTAATCTGTGATAGGTTTTAAATATTTGGGTTGCAATTTGAATTTTTGTTCTGTCAGGGTGACACTTGCATCCAGGGGAAGGGCCAACATCAAACATACCAAATACCACTTTCAACCCTGCTCAGAATCTTTTGTAGCACATAAGACACTCCCATTGTAAGAGACTCTACACATGAAGCAACGTTTGAACTGTGAGGAACATTACTGCCAAATACACTCACCTGGTTATTGCTGAAGCATGTGATGAAGCTGTTAATTGACTGAAGCATCTAATGCCATCTCTGTTTTTAAGTGACCTTTCAAATCAGATTAGAGAATATTTTATTTGCAATAGAGAGTCTTTTGAAAGAAACTCTTCTGGCACTTTACAGAATACATTAGACTACTTATCTCTAAAAGCATTCCATTTAACTTGAAATCCAAATCATTCTTTAAAAAAATCAACAATAAGAATGTGATTCAAGAGAATGTAGTGAAAGCTTAGGAAGGCACATAAAGATACTTCAACAAGTCCTACTAAAAGAAAGTTTGTTCTTGCATTAGGAAATTGATAAATTAAAATTTTATTTCTAAAATTAAAAATGTTACATTTCAGGATGCTTCTGAAGGACATGCCTAATTCTATGATCAGTTTTTAAAACTGATGATTTCCACTTACTCTGTCAAATAATTTAGCCTTTTTTGTATTGCCATATAACTCTATATCTAAGTTCTCCAAAATCCATCTCAAACAAGATCACTTTATTTTATGATCCATGAAAAGTTGATATGGGAAGAAAGAGAGATAGGAGAAGGTATTTTATTTTTTATATTACAGACTCACAGAATCATTAAGTTTGGAAAAGACCTTCAAGATCATCAAGTCCTACTGTCTGCCCAATATTATCATGATCACTAAACCATATCCTGAAATTCCATGTCTAGACATTTTTTTGAGCATGACCAGGGGTGGTAACTCTACCACATCCCTGGGCAGTCTGTTCCAATGCCTCACCACTCTTTCAGTGTGGGAGATTTTCCTAATATCCTATATAAACCTCCTCTGGTGCAACTTAAGCTCATTACTGCTCATCCTATCACTAGTTACTTGGGAGAAGAGACCAAAACCCACCTCTCTGTGACCTCGTTTCAGGTAGCTGTAGAGAGCAATAAGGTTTCCTCTCAGCCTCATTTTCTCCAGACTAAACAACCCCAGGTGCCTCAGCCACTCCTTGTAAGACATGTTCTCCAGACCCCTCACCAGCTTTGTTGCTCTTCATCTGGACCCGCTCCAGCACCTCAGTGTCCATCTTATACTGTAGCACCCAAAACTGAACACAGTACTCAAGCTTTGGCAAGGTCAACTTCTACAGCAGAATACTCTGGGAGACAGTGTCAAAGGTCTTACTGAAGTCCAGGTAGACAATAGCCATAGCCCTTCCCTCATCCACTAGGCAGGTCACCTGATCATAGAAGGAGATCAGGTTGGTCAAGCAGGACCCACCCTCCATGAACCCATGTTGGCTGGGCCTGATCCCCTGGTTATCTTCTATGTGCTGTGTGAGTGCACTCAAGATGAGTAGATAGGTGTCACACTGGCAAGCCTCCAGTCATCTGGGACCTTCCCTATTAACCAGGACTACTGAGTGTTAACCAGGACTTTGAGAGTGGCTTGGCTTGGCAAGCTCCTGGGCCAGCTCGCTCAGCACTCTCAGGTCGATCCCATTTGGCCCCATAGACTTGTGAGTACCCAGTTGGTGTAGCAAGTCATTAACTGCTTCCACCTGGATTATGGGGTGTTTATTCTGCATTCCATCCCTGTTTTCTAGCTCAGGGAGCTGAATAGCCTGAAGATAACTACTCTGACTACTAATGACTGAAGCAAAGAAGGCATTCAGTACCTCAGCCTTTTCCTTGGTGCCTTGGTGGTGATGTTCCCCGTTGCATCCAGTAATGGGTGGAGATTCTTCTTGGGTCTCTTTTTGTTGCTAAAGTATTTGTAAAAATCCTTTTTATTATTTCTTACAACAGTGGCCAGATTGAGTTCTAGATGGACTTTTGCCTTTCTGGTGTTCTTTCCACATGACCTAACTAGATCCCAGTACTCATCTTGGGTTGCCTGCCCCTTCTTCCAAAGGTGATAAATTCTCTTTTTTCCTGAGTCCCAGCAAAAGCTCCCTGCTCAGCCTGGTTGGCTTCCCCTGTAGTTTGTCTTACATCACACAGGGACAGCCTGCTTCTGCACCTCTAATACTTCCTCCTTAAAGAATGTTCAGCCTTCCTGGACCTCTTTCCCCTTTAGGACTGTCTCCCAAGGGACTCTTGCAACCAGTGTCCTGAACAGGCCAAAGTCAGCCCACAGTAGTGGTTCTACTGTCATTCATGGTCACTACACCTAAGACAGCCTCTGACCACTACATCACCCACCAGTTTTTCTCTGTTTGTAAACAGCAACTCTAGCAAGGCACCTACCAGGTAGGCTCACTTTCCAGACTGTTTTATCTCTGCTGTGTTGTATTTCCAGCAGATGTCTGGTAAGTTGAAGTCCTCCATGAGAACAAGGGCTGATGATTTTGAGACTTCAGCTAGCTGCTTGTAGAATGCTTCATCTGCTTCTTCATCCTGGTTGGGTGGTCTATAACAGACTCCCAACAGGACATCTGCCTTATTGGCCATCCCTTTCATCCTTACCCATAAGCACTCTACCTTGTTGTGACAGTAACTGAGCTGTCTGTTTCCATTCCTCTGGTCTCTCAGGTCCCCTCCTTCTGCACGGTGGCAAGAGGCGAGGGAGATCCTCTGCTTCTTGTGGAGCCTCCATCTACTGCCTTGGCCTCAGGGTGCAGCTCTACTAATCTCTCTCCCTCTCAAACTTCCTGATGCTCCTTAACCTTTTGTGTCCTCTGCCAGTTCTGCCCCCAGGCTGAGCAGATCATTCACCTGGTCAGACAGCACACAAGGTTTTTCTCTGCTGCCATCAGGTTCAAGTGCCAGGCTCAGGCACTCCCTGCAACCTGTCCAGCTGCATGTTTGTGTGGGAGCTCTGTCTGGGTGACCACATTCCTTCTGGCAATGGCCTTCTTGGCTGGGTCCATCTGGGTGGACACATCACACTTCACCAATACCATCTTCATGACAGCACTGGTCTCTGTTCTCTGGTGAGCGCCCACCACTTCTGCAGATCCCTGGCATGCTTCCCTGCACTGCAGAGCTACAAGCAGGATGTGGGGTTGGGATGCGGGATGCAGGGCCCACCCTCGTATGCTGCTGCATGCCCTGGAGAGCGAAGCAGCTGCTGCTTTGCTATGCACATTTCAATCTCCCGCATTGTCCCAGCAACGCCCCCATCCCTGTCAGCCTCTCAGCTGGTTTGGGATTTTTCTAATATAGAGCTTCACTTAGTACCCATTATATCAAAGATGAAGACGCGCTCACAGAAAGAAGAGATGGCTCTATAAATAGAAATTTTACTTTAGGTTTCAATATTATTTCATTTTCATCTAAAATTTGCCTTACATTAGGCAAGGATCCGGGGGGGGGGGGGGGGGGGGGGAGTCTCATTTTTTTTTTAACAGTTTTTTCCACGCTCTGGGGTATAAATT
>WTSP01018836.1:20249-32577 GCA_025331215.1 Actenoides lindsayi | reverse complement strand
TAATTGTGAATTCTTGTGCGTCTTGGTTTTGCATTGGGAGGGAGATTGGAGAGGGGTGTGGGGGGGGGGGGGGGGGGGGGGTGGGGGGGGGGGACGAAGTCTAATTTTTATCTTGAAAGCTTTTTCCACATGCCGTAGTATAATAGAGATTATAGTAATGGCAAAATTGCACAGCTCCAATAGCACGATACATAATTCATTGTGCATTTCCATGTTTTTACTACAGAGGATATCAGTATTGTATGTAAAATAAACCATTTTAATAGCCTTTCTGCAATTTAAATTAGTTTGAATTTTAAATGTCTTTTAAATACATAATAATAAAACGTTATTCCTTTTGTATAATATTTTACATCTTCTTGGCAACCTGCTATGCTAATTACCACATGCCAGAAATATTCCATGGGTATGGGGTTTTTTAGAGAACCATATTCTATGCATTCAGTTAAACCATCTAAGCTTTCAGGGGAGCTGGGTATTTTTTTTTTTCAGTTTAATAGGAAAAGTACTTAGCTTTTAGTGTTTAATGGTCTCAGCCTCTAGAGGCAAGAAAGACTACAAAAGGAAAAAGCAAAATTAATGGGCCAGTACCACCAGCACTGAGTATGCCATTTTTAAGAGACATTATAAGTAATTGTCCTACCCATCTCCAAAGGAGCTCTTTGGAGGTGCTTCTGTGAAAGACATGTCTCCCACTGCCATCACCATCTATTCTTACTCTCAAATAAGGCTGCTTCCTAAAAGGAAAATCAAGCCATGTGAATTAAGCACCTAAATGTGCATACAAAATTGTAATTTTGGCTCTGCATTCATTTCCCAAGTACCAGGTTTATTCCTTTTAAGATGATGCCTGATATACTTGTGTGCTATGGCATGCCTCATCTTCTGGTGTTGCTATGAAAAAATTAAGCAATGAGGAAAACTTAATTTTTTCACAGGGATTATACTGTTCACAGCAATGGGTGAGGAGTGCTACAAAACTCAGAGGCGAAGTCATAGTTGTACCAGTAGAATTGTTAGAACAGGATGAACACTTGGACCCTTGCCACGTTGTCTTCCACCAGGTGCTTGTAGTCATGCATGTCTTACATCATGAGGTTTGACAAAGCATTCACCTAGGCCAAATGAAGTTTCCATGAGACAGACCTATGGAATGGGACCACCTGTCCCAACATGTTTATAGACCATGTAAAGTGATGTGAGCACTGTATATGTGAGCACTTCTGGGAGCACTATATAATGGCTTCTGGGGACAGGCTAAAGAACATCCTGAAGACAGGGTGCTCCCAAAGTCTCACTCCTACCGTAACAACTGGGGCATCTTTTGAGCAGTCCAAAGGTTTTCCAAAGGCTGGATAATTTAGAAGGAAGATGTTTAGGTCCTGGGGGCACTTATAGGCCCCCAGGCCTATCTGCCCTCCAGGCAGCATTGCAACAAGCTACTGCAGACACAGGCAGGATCAGTAAGAGTGGTGAAAGTGCTCTATTGAGAGACCTGCCTACATTTAATTCTATATTTTTGTTTCCAAACTTCTAATATGCAATGGAGAAAGGAAAGAAATGCAGTCATGTTCAAATGTCAGCACAGTAATATGTTGATGACTAAGCACAGTGCATGACTAAATTTCACACTTCCCTGAACCACAAAAAATTTACAGGGCTATCAGGGCACTGGTTTAATTCTCCTATTAAATTGGAAGTCATTTGACACAGGAATTTGCCATTTTACATGTGAAAAAAATCCTTTCATTACAGGTTTTCATTTTTTTTTCCCCATTTATCACAAACAATCAAATGATGCAAAAACTGGTAACTTTTAAATTGAGGGGTTTATTGCATTCATTATATCAGAAACTTTTTAATTGCAGGACTCATACTTGAAGATGCATTATATACATATAGAAATACCATTCCAGTGATCTATTTTAGAGTATGTTTAAAGAAGCTTGTTTCTCTGTTTCTCTTTAAAGACACCAAACAACAACAAATAAACCACATCCAAGCTAAAAATCAGCAAAAAAAACCCCAAAACACAATATAGAATAGCTTATGAAGAAAACCATCATACCACTACTGCACACTCAATAGTCTAAATTGGTCAGACCAACATTGGGATAATTGTACAAAATTTAGTCATTTCTTTAAAAGATTTTAGCTTCTATTTTAAGTATACATAAGCACAGAACTATGTTTAGCACCTAAATAAAATGCATAATGTTCCAAGGGTTTGTAGACATCTCCCCAGACTTTCCCTTCTGCAGGGCAAGATCAGCAATATTTAGGTCATCCTTGCAGAGACCTGATGCTGATTTCTTCTTAAATATCTCTAAGAATGGAGACTCCACAACCTCCCTAGGCAACCTAATCTGCTTTTTTACCCATTCTTACCATTGGAAAGCATTTTTTTTTTCCTTCTTCTGAATGCCTGAATCTCCCTTGCCACCATTTAGGTTTTTTCTGCCTTCTATGATTATAGAGAACACTTTTTCATCTCCTTTATAATAATACCACCTTTTACTGACAGAGAACCAAAATGAATAGCCTGATTTTGCAGAAGTGGAAGAAGGTCCAAACATCTCATTCTCATTGGAGCCAGGGGAGTCTGAAACTGCTTTTAGTGTTTATCTCAATCCACTTTTTTGAATGGTGTAGTTAGAACTCTAGTTTTGGATTTTAACATTTAAAAGGTTCATCTAAACCCCTCTTCTTTAGTGGTATAAACCTGCTAACAAAACCCCTAAAGATTTCAAAGCATTCCTTAACATCTGTCTTACTCACCAAGTGACATTTTTTCCAAGCCATGTCCTTAAAAGCATCCTGAAACACATTATCCTAGAAAACCTACAGAAATACTTTTAAAAATCCCCCCCAGACCTCTCATATGCTAAGAAAGCAAGCTAAGGAAATGGAAAGGTGTCTAAGCCTTCACATCCACAAACTAAATCAACAAATTTCTCTATTATCTAGAAAATTTATGCCTAGAAAAGTAATTTTAATACTTAATGTATGCAGTTCAGATAATTTTCTACATCAAAGCAAAGTTTGACATCTTTTTTCCTTTGCAGCAGCCTAACTTCTCCAAGCAAATTAAATGTTCCTTGGCTGCCTTCCAAGATGAGAACCAGAAGGCCAACCACCTTAAGGGTGTGTATGGTTATGGTGGATCCTCGTGCACCCCTCCAGGGAAATGTTTTTGCTCAATTAAGTCTCTGAAATAATGTACACCAAACCACACAGCATGGGGAATAAACAGGAAGAACTAAAGATCTGGGTGCAGTTGCATGGCCATGATCTCATTGTAATTATGGAGACATGGTGGGATGGCTTACATGACTGAAATGCTGTAATGGATGACTATGTACTTTTTAGGAAAGATGGGCCAGCAAGCTAGGTAGTGGAGTTGCTCTTTATGTGACAGAGCAACTGGAATGTATCATGATCTGCCTGGGGAGTGGTGAAGAACCAGTTTTAAGCTTATGGGTAAGAATTAAAGGGCAGGCTAACATGGGTGACATTGTTGTGGGTGTTTACTACTGGCCACCAGAGCAGGAAGAGGAAGTCAATGAGGCCTCTACAGACAGCTGGAAGTAGCCTCAAGATCACATGCCTTGGTTCTCATGGGGGACTTCAGTCACCCTGGTGTTTGCTGGAAAGGCCACACAACTTGGCACACACTGTCCAGGAGGTTCCCACAGTGCATTGACGATAACTTTCTGATGATCTTCAGAGGTCCCTTCCAGACCCTAACATTCTGTGGTTCTGTGATTCATAAAGTCTTTGCTAGTAGTATAAAAACCTGACAATGGCCATACTACAGGTCTACCCAAGAGTCTACCCAATCTAAACTATCATCTTGGTTGTGACAGTGCCCAGCATCCAGTGTAGCAAAGCTGTTTAAGGCTGTGCCTGCCATGCAGTAATATGTCCCTCAGTCACTCACTGTCCCAGCCCATGACATTTTGCAATGGTAGCTGTATGTGGAAAATACTCAAGTTCACCCATTGGGTGAAGACGTGTTTAATGGCTAGAATGGAGATAAGTTGATTAATGTGTCTAAAGCCAAAGCAAAACAGAGATAAAATCAAGAATAAAATTATTTAAAGCATCTATTGAACACAGTCTTACTGGAGAATTACCTGAGGATGCATGATTTATGGTTTTTGTCATCAAACTTCATTATGGCATTGAGCACATGCTCGGATATTTTCTTCTGAGGAGGAATACCAGTAACAAGGTTCACAGTTTGCTTTGCTGAATTGAGCAGGGCAAGGTGGACCCTTTTAGTACCAAATTCTTTGAAGTACAGAAAAGAAACTAAAGACCTGCCATCATCTGCTGGTTGGAATTAGGACAGTAAGTGTTGCAGGTCCTTACTCAGGTCCTCAACCTGCACTCAGGTCCTCGAGAACAGGTATGAGTAGTAGAATAGGGACCAAGATGAGGCATGGTCCCAGATCTGCTGTGCCTCTCACAGGAGGGAGAAGATCCTGACCTAAGCTGATAAACTAATTAAAGAGTATAGCTGATTTTCAAGTGAGGAGGTGCAGGGCTTTGCAGGGCTTTACAGGGTTGGTCAGCTGAGCAAGGATTAGTTTGCTCCTGCACCATTAAAGGACATTGTATGGTTTCCCTGCAAAGCCAGGCATTTTCCACTACAGAGGCAGTTCTTCGCATTGGTGCCTCTGGGATGGTGCAGCTATATGTAGTTCTAAAAGCAGCATCATGTTGAAGTACAAGTCAGTCCCATGATGATTTTTTGAGGTTTCAAATGCTGAACCCCTCTTATTTTCATATTCTTCTTTACTTAACATTGAACATCAAGCACCAGGAAAGGAATCAGTCCACTTGAGGTCAAAGGAAAAACAAACAGCAAGCACTAAATACTCTCATAGTTACCACCACCCCATAGCCTTTTCTCTTTTAATACAGGCACAGTTTCTTATGGGTCTATTTGTCCCAGCACTTTGAGGCAAATTATTATTTTAGTTAAGTAGTATGCCCCTTTTGTATGCTCTGAGGACTCATGTTTTGCGAAGCATCAAGTAAGCTCCTACCTGCTTTGAACTCTCTTTCAATCAAAGATGACTAACATGATGAGTAGGTGAGAGGCTTTATTTTTACCTTATGTTTGCATCATGTCAGGCCTGAATGCAAATTCAGACTCCCAAGGGTTTCTCAGGAGAAGTTAGAGGAAGAAAACAAAGTATCTACATGATTTTACTGTCAATATCCAAGACAAACATGGTTAAGTGGGATATGCCAGTAGTAAAACATGTCACAAATATATATTAGATGTGTGGCCACTACAAGAAGTGGCATAAAGGTTGATATCTCTGTTATACTCACCCTGGATGCATATTAACCCTAGGGTCATTCTAATAGTGCCATGTAATACCTTGAAAGCCATTGGGAGCTGCAAATTCAATTAGAGAAATACTTTACAACAGATTATGTTTTTGTAAGATGGAGTATTGTAAATTTTTATTCCACCATAAAACATTTTAAAAGGAAGTAAACAATGCTCAAAACTCAGAAAGAGCTGCCTTCTGTGTGTATTTAGTTATACCTGGTATAACAAGTACTAAAATTTAGGAGACAGAAGGGAAAGACCCCTGCCTGCGACAATTACATGTGGAATAAAAGGAGATTAATACTGCTCAATTTTCACGTCAATGACTTTGTATGCATTCATGGAAAACTGCTTCAGTGTAGGTAGTTATTACTGTTACTACAGTGCAAAATTAAACAGTGGTCAAGGAAAAGAAGCTTTTGACATGGAAATAATCTGCATAATACAGGCCATCACTGACAGGGTTTCATTCAGCTGCCTGTTCTTCATTATACAAAATAGGATGATATAATGACATATAACAGAACTGGCTATTATTTGTTAGCAGGTGCATAAGTACTAGGGGAAAAAAAAAAAGAAACTAATAGCAGACTAAGTCAAATAATACATCCTCTTCTAGTGCTTCTAATGATTTGTCATGCTGAACTGATGGTTGTTTGTGTTCTCAGAAAGTAGATTAATGTGTTTAAAAGAGATAGAAGAATACAGAGTTAACTCCTAATTTGTGGGCTGCAATTTACCTGCTAAGTTTGCACACAATGATGAAAGACTATTGAACACACCACATTTCCCAGGCCAAGACTGTAGGAAGGCTACTTCAACAGATTCAGGATGAGTTCATAGCAGGAAGGACAGAAGTTGCATGGAAGTGCTGATCATCACCAAAAAACTGGCAAGTTTGCCAAAAAGCTGGTCCAGCCCTCAGTTCTGACCTGATAAAAAATGTTCTTGTTCCTGGGAAGATGGTGACTACAAATAGTTCTGCTGATGGGACCAACCTTTGTAAGTTTAAGTCTGTAATGAATTTACAGACTCGGGGAGAATGACAGTAGAGCTCCTCAGCTGTATGATATGATGGTTTGTAGGATACAAGATAAAATAGATACTTCCATTATTCATCGATGGGTCAAACTTCGTATGACTGCATTTGAGGAGCAAATCAGGTGTGCTTCTTACAATGTGCTGTCATTTCTCTATTCACTTTTTTTTCCTCCTAAGAGCTACTGTATCCATGAGAATAGTGGATGAGCTGGATGAAGGATAGTCTGAGGATTTGATTCACCAAAGTGCTTTGGTTTGTACTTACATGGTGGGATTGATAAAAAACATAGTCTTTGGTGTTTTCCAGATTTGAGACTTAAACAAGCAACTACAATAGAGCCTAGAGTAGCAGTATCTTCAGGCTACTTCCTTAAACACTCTTTGTTTTGTCATGTAGTATGAACAGCAGCTCTCATAACTTCAGGACACTGCCCAGAAACAATTTAGGCTTAATCTGTAGATTAGTGATGAAGTTCTCAATATTCACTTTATTTTCAAGAACACAGGAACCTAAGCTGGCTCTGGCATGACATGGTCAGAAAATATATATACAAGTAGTTATCATAAAAGATTTTTTTCCAAACCCTCTTTGAAACTTTGCTGTTTTCCATCAACAAACAAAATTCAGTTCCAGGAAAGAAACATATTGAACGACATAATAATATGTAAGAATGACAGCACTTGTATCTCATACAGACTGAAACAAATTTGAGGTTAGCAGGTAAAAGAACTAATAAAAATGGAGTATGACTACTTTGGTGCTCCTATGTGCTTATTTCCTTTGGGTTGAATTTGCATTCAAATTATATTAGACATCTCCCTGAAAAGATTACACTGTGGAGGACAAATAACTAATTTAATAGGAATGAATCACACTGTGAGATATGTCTTTTAAGATTTCGTTCTGACAATAAATCTGCTACAGTCAACTCTCTACTTAATTCTTAATGTACAGTAGGAAATCCATACTGGAATCAAGTATTTGACTCAATTTTACTGCCATCAGAAAACATATAATACACCTTCTCACAGACTCTTCTGAAATAAAAATTAACAGTAGAAGAAAAAAATGCTTACCATAGTTTGAAATGAAATTAAGAAATGGCACATGTTTCTTCATGGGAAACGTGGGATGTAAGTGTGTCAGCACTATTGCTTATACTGGTAGCTCATGCCCTATATGCCTGCTTTTTACTAAATTATATAGGATCAGAAAAGTACATGCAAAAGCTGGGGGTCTGTTTTAGCAGGAAGGAATTCCAAACCAATGACAATTATGTTTCAGTTATGATTTTGTGTTTCTTTCCATTGTTTTGGTGAATGCATTTAAGAATAGGAAAACATGATTTTTACACAAAGAAAGCTAATTGAAAATGACAACCCTATCAGCTGTTGCTGTGTTATGCAACTAGGTAAATCCAACAATGAAATACATACAAAAATATAGTTCAGGATGTTGCTTCAGGATTAATACAAAAGGACGTTTGAGAAGCAGTATACATAGCACTATAACACTTCCAAAGTAAGCGAGATCTTCTCAGTTAGGTTATACCTTGACTATGTGTGTGTAGAGACATATAAATGCACAAGACAGATAGTCCTTCTCATTGTGGTTTACAAAGTGGTCCCCAGAAGACTGTGCACACCAAGCCAAGGGCACTGCATGCTGTGTTTGTGGTTGGTTTGGGCAGGACTGCCCTGGACTTCTCTGCCATCCAGCGCTCTGTACCCTGAGGCTGTGGCCACAGGAGGTTGAGCTCGTTTACTGCAACTGATTTATCTCACAGTATGTAGTTGTGCAGGAAGATCAGGGGGGAAAAAAAGGACTAGAATCAGCTCTTTTTACTTTTTAGTTTGCTTCCATTATTTTCCCCTTATCAGTACAACCTTGTCTTCAGCAATTGAAAGGAGACCAAATACATTTCCCACTGTACCTCAGTTGGTCAGTTTTCACCAGTGGCCATCAAACAGGAGCAGATAGGCTGGATTAGCATCTCTCCATCATAGTGCTGCAAATCGTGATGACTTGCACAATGCTCTAAACATGGTAGACAATGCAAAATAATTTTTTTCATGAGCTTCAAAGTACTGGAATCTATCACCTCTAAAGACACGTATACTTGTACCTGTACTTTTATCACTGCTTAGTATAGAGGAAGGTGGTTTTATTTCCTGCAAAGGCAACACCCTTTAATATCAGAACATACATAAATGGTATGAAAATCCTCCCTCCCTTGAACATATGACACTTGTGGTTGTCTAGAAATATTGGATTTTGAAAGTGCTAGCAATGCATAATTTTGATTATAAAATAGGAATATATAAAATAGGATTATAAAATAGAAATAATGTGCATTATTAATGTAGCACATTATGCAAGTATTTCTTCAGAAACAAAAATCCCAGACAATTCTTCAGAAGAAATTTATTTGTAAGGATTTTGGCTGGCAGGAAAAGACAAGCTGAGAAAACTGAGATAAAGCCCACCATGTAGGACAAGTGGATCATACCGAGTGCAATGCATCTATGGGCAAATTTGCCTTCATAGTGCCAACGTGCTCTTCTGAAAGCATAATTGGGACTTGAGAGATGTAATAAGCCTTACACTGCTGCTCTGTGTAGGAACTGATTTCACTTATTGTACACAGTTTGATCACAGGAGCATGGAGAATAACTATTTTGTGGCTTAATATGAATCTTCCAGTAAATCTGATACAGGAAAATGCTCTTTTTTATTTTTTTTTTAATGGAAGGCAGCTCAAAGAAATGGCCTGCTTGGAAAAAGGCATCTGTTGTCCTTGCTGCAGTGAGAGAAACCAGGCAAGCAAAAATGCAGTGACTTCCTTCACCCTCTTGCTGATCTCTAAAATGCAGTAAAGACCCTGAGACTTAAAAATAAATTCCCCTAGAAAGGAGTTTTTCTCCGTTCTTTCACCTTAGAAGTCACAGCTGAACTAAAGGCTCTGGAATATGCCTCAATGTGCTAATTGAGTTTAAATGTACTCAGAAAAGGGTAGAGGATCACATAAAAATCTATACTTCAGGGCTTTCATGGGTGGACTTTTTTTAAATTTTGTTTATTTTCCACATTCCAGTACTCAGCATGTTGTCAAGTCTTGCTCCCTTTTTACAGTATCTGGTGCATATAAGTTATATATATAATAATATAAATGGTCTTAGTAAGAAGGCTATTGGGACATCCATTCTTTCTGTATTTAATTCACTCACAAAAAGATGGAAAAAATATCCCTTCTGGCTCCACTAGAGTGGGTAGAAGCTAATTTTCTGACATCTTTAACAAATTCGGAAGTTTGGGGCAGGGGAAGAGGGGAAAGTTACAGAAAAGAAAAAGAAATCTCTTGTACACAGGAGCAAATGTTACTGAAGCCCAGAACATCCCACTGAAATATACAATTGTTATGGGGGAAATCTCACCAGTTCTGGTGATTTAAATCAAATCAAGATTAAACACTTTATTGATTTACTAACAGTACATAAACAACTGGCAATTTGTGATCTATACACTCAGGATCAATACCAGCAATAGACTCATCACAACACTAGACACTTGCAAAATGTTAACATGCACAATGCCTCACACGTTCCCGTGTTGCCTGCAGGACAAAGCCCCCGCATCTCAGCCACAAGGGCTACCGGCAGGACCCTGCCCTCCCAGGTGCCTGACTCCAAACACACTATAGACTGCTTTATCACTCCTTGTCTAGATGGCTCGTCTTTTTCCAAAGTCTCCTTGTAACTCCCAGCTTACCATTTAATCTATTTGATGGTTGTCTTCCTCAGTTACTCCAGCAGTTTTGGGCAAACATCCTCTCAAGCAGCTTTTGGGTCTTTAAGTGAGCAGGTTTATGCTCACTTTTCTAACTCTGCAGCTGTTGTTATCCAAGCCATCCAACTGAAAGGAGTGGTAATGCAGGTCCCTGACATTCACCCCTTGGACTCCTGTACTAGAGAACTCTCTTTATGATTAAGCATCCTAGCAGCCACTGATATCCAGGACATCTGACAAAGAGGACCATGTGAGCACCCCTATATAAGTTATTTGATATGATAAATCATGATATGATGGGGTTTTGCCCCTGAACAGGTTACATTTTTGAAAAGTCAACTGCTTTCACATGAAATGCCTATGAAACTTCAACACAGCTGAAGGGAACATTGTGAGGAGGGTATTTTGTGCATGGGGTTAGGAAAGGGGGAGGCTGTGGTCACAATGAGGGGGACTTTAAAAAGACTTCAATACTAATTAGACTCATATACAGAGGTATTCAGCCGTCTACACATATGGAAGTAAGATCCATAGTATTCATTTACTTGGTGCAGTGTCTGACATCAGGCTGCTCTTGTATGCTCATGGGGACTCCTTGATACTGCTCAGCTGTTTTTAAGAATGAGGTGCCTGTATGTGCAAACAGGTTACACAGAACCCATTGCAGGGAGTTGCGTGTCAAGGGTCTCTCATGTGGAGGCACCACAGCAAAGCTTCGAATTAAGCCTAATGAGAATTGCCCTCCCCTTTCCTTAGCTCAGCAGGATGGTTTCATCTTTGCATACTGGGAGGGGGCAGGGGGAGAAATAGCATCATCTGTAATTAAAGATAGATGAGCTAGGGAAATAAAAGTGGGGAACCAGACTGAGTGGGGAGGCCACCATGGACCTGAGGACCTCCCATGTGGCTGCAGGGTGGGCACTGCAGCCCTCCCTGCACCTGCACAAGAGTGTACGCTTTAGAAAGAGGAAATGACAAATTTTAGGGAGAAGATTGTCACCCTTTAGCACCTGGAAGATAGTTTCAACATTAGTCTAGCTTAGCTCAGCAGAAGCACCTCAGCTTTCCATTTGTGTCTATCAAAGGCTCTCTGAAATAGGCAAACCTTTTACAATTAGATTCATGCAACTATCTCAAAAGCCAGAGTGTACAACTCTGTGATTTGTTGCAGAATGCATTTTCTGTGCATCAGTATGAGTAGTAATCCCGATAGCAACAATTTATGCTTTAAATACATACGCAGCAGATATAAAGGCAGCTACAAACATGTTTATCATTTACATTATGGTAACAAATATATGAGCTAAATTGGAACTGTAATAAAAAGAAATGAGTGCATGACACGAATTATTACTTCTACAATTAGATTTTGAATTTTCTTTTATGCATTATCACTTAAAGATAGCATATTTTTTTAAATTGCTTTCCTGGGGAAGTAAATGTATGCAGTTTATTTATTAAAAGTTTTTTTTTAACACTTGTCATTCCATAGTGTCAGAGTCAAAACATCTCATCTAGCCACTTTTCTCCCTAAGTAGTGTATTTTGGTTAAAGCATTTGGACTGTGCTGAAATTTATTGTAAAAGCTCTCACAATAGTCATTGTTCATATCTCAGAATAATAGCTGGCTTTCTAATGGCTCACTAAGTCAAGTTCATTAAGCCCAGCTGAAGGTTGATTTTATAAGCTTTGGTTGATTTTTATAATTTCAGGTTTCATTTTAAGAAAAATGAAGTATCATCCTACGAATGTTAGTGTAACTAAATGATGACTCTCATCAAATTCACATTACAAATAGAGGTGCTGGGGGGGGATTGCCTTAATTCTCTTGAAGTTATATGGTTAGTTTCAATCAGACATTCACCATAATTACTGAATAAAGCACTAAAGCTGGGACTGGGCACTTTTTCCTCATTTCACTTATGACACACCATCGACCATGCAACAAAACCAGTGTAGTTGCTTTTCTGCCCACCTGGAAGTGGTTATAGTATTATGAGCTAAATATTTTCAAAAGCTCCAATAATATAATTTACTGATACCTCATTCTGACTCTTTTCAAGGTGTCACTGCCCTGGTTTGAGTGAGAACAGAACTAATTCTGTTCAGTGATTTTACTTTTCAGCTCAGTTCTTCTAACTAACTGCACT
>WTSP01018832.1:31458-69456 GCA_025331215.1 Actenoides lindsayi | reverse complement strand
GCCCAGCCCAGGCAGGTGCTGCCCGCTCCAGCCCCCCACCCAGCCCCCTGTTGTGCCACCCCCCCAGCTCTCCAGGGTTACTGGCACCGGCTGCCTGTCGTGGCACGGGGGCTGCTGCTCCGTAGCTGCTCTGATGGCTCCTGTCTGTAACCGCCGGCTGCGGCGAGGCCGAGACGGAGGCTCGGGGGGGCCAGGGCTGGGATGGCGATGGCTGCCGGCGGGCAGGCAGCAACCCCGGACTGGTGCCACGCGGTGCAGCCCGGCTGGCGGCACGGGGACAGTGGCCTCCCAAAATGGGGTTTTTATTACAGCCATAGATCACCGCGGCGGCCTGATGCGGGCAGACGGCGGTGATTTTTCTTCATGGTTTACAGACAAATGAGGGGAAGGAAAATTGATGTGAACTTTGCTATAGCGTGAGGTCGGGCACGGGCAGGGAGCTGGTTATGGATGAGTTGGGAGCTGCTGGTGGGCCTGGACCCCTTCCAGGCCCCTTCTTGGGGCAGGATGGATGGGAGCACTGGGAGTGGCAGCGGCAGCACTGGGAGCACCGAGTCTGGTGTGGAGACTGTGCTGCTGCCGCGGGGGCTGGAGGAGAGTGGGTCTGGCTTCCCTGGCCCCTCATCGCCCACGGCATGGCCCTGAGCAGGTTGCTGCACCCGTCCCTTGTCTAGAGGGATGCTCGGGGAGCCGAGGAAGGACCATGTGGGGAGTGTTATTAATTCCAGCAGATGTTCATTAGCGCTGCAAACGCTATTTGGATGTGCAGCATCGGGTGAGCTGCTGCCACCGGCTTCTGGCAAGATCTTGTCTGCTTTCACCACAATTGAAGTTGCCTCTGAACACCATGGCCCTGCCCGCTATAAGATAACGGTTAATACCCTCAAATAGAGCCTATCGGCTTTTCCATACGGCCCATAAATATTAATACAATTCTAATTAGAGTTTTAAATACATTGCATAAATTAAGCATTTCCTTGGCAATAAATCAGCAGCGCTTTGGCGCCTGCTCCCACCCGTGGAGCAGATCACGAGCTCTCCCCACCAGCCCCACGGCCAGTCCCTGCCTGCCGGGAGACGGGACCCGGGGACGGACCACGCCGGGCCAGCGTGGGCTGCCGTGCTCTTGCGTTGGGAGCTCCACCCTTCTGGGTGGGGAAAGGCAGGTGGGTTTGGGGCTGGAGCTGCTGTGAGCCATTCTGGGGGTGAACCCTCAGGCTCGTCCGATGGCCCAGCGGGTGCCAGCACCATCTGCTCCTGTGCCGTGGGGACAGTGTCCATGAGGACCGTGGTTTGAAAGCACCTGATCAAACCCCAC
Source organism: Actenoides lindsayi (assembly GCA_025331215.1). Lineage (NCBI taxonomy): Eukaryota > Metazoa > Chordata > Aves > Coraciiformes > Alcedinidae > Actenoides > Actenoides lindsayi. The sequence goes on along the minus strand of WTSP01018832.1, from coordinate 68,138 downwards.
AGCTGCAGATACCAAATCACCCATTAGACTCAGCAGAGGAAAGGGAGCTCAGACTTCTCTGAACAAGCAGAAAGAGACTCGTGTCCTTACTCGGGAGTGATGTTGCTCATACTTCTTTCCCCAGATGCACCCACATTGGCATCCCCAGCCATGTGCACAACAAGGAGACAAGTGGACCGTGCCTCACCCCGGCAGCATCACCTCCACATCGATGGCACCGTGCCCATGAGCTCATCTGAGGAGACCTTGGCTGCCCAGGCTGCAAGCGGTCCCCAGCACTGCTCTTCCCCGGCCACCCTGGCATAACTGTGGCAGGATGGGATGGGCACCTCGGGGGGCTGCTGGGGAGTGTTGGAAGTGGCCAATGTGTGCAGGAGCCGCATGCCCAGGTGAGCCCATTGCCGCCTCTATGGAGCCTGGCTGGGTGCTCCTGCCCTGTGCCAGCCTCCTCTGGCCTTCATCCCCAGCTCTGAGTCCTTCTCCTCCTGGGAGGTGGGGGCAGCAGTGACCGGCTTACTCAGAGCTCTCCTGAGATGGGATGGAGGAGATGGGATCCCTTCAAAGGTGCCTGTGGGTACTGGGCAGGGGGTGAGCATGCACTGGGTGAGCAAGCACAGGGCGAGGGCACAGGCTGCAGGTCCGAGCAGGGCTGGTTGTGACATGCATCCTCCCTGTGAGCTGGTGTTGGTGGGCCTTGAAAAGAGCAAGCACCAAGCTCATTTGCCTGAGGAGAAATTAATATGGTGTGAAGCCTGTAGTGGGTGATTTAAGAAGTGCATTTAAAATCTCAACACAAATAGATTTTTTTTTTTTTATAAGGTCAAAAGAAAGATTAAACACTACAGACAAGCACAGCACTTGCCATTTCCAGCATCGCTTTCACCATAAATATTTTGGGCTGGCACCATGTTCCTGAGCTGCCCACATGGGTCAGACTCTACTCGCCATGGTGAGGTGAGAACCGCTCTGGGCACGGTGCTGGGTGAGCAGAGACATGCCCAGGGAGGGCACCATGTCTCACCATCCCCTTCCTCACACGGCAGCCCAGATTCCTGGTGTGTGGCAGGAGAGGAGGTGTGTGGGGCCACAGTGCCAGTGGCACTGGGGGGACCAGCTACAGCCAGCCCGGGCAGGATCTGACCCCAGGCCCCTCCGGTGCTGCCGCCAGCCTGCAAAGGTGCTGGTGGTACGGAGTAAGTCATGCAGCTCAAGCTGTGGTGCCAGCCCGGTAGGTTGTGTGCCCACTGCCAGCTCCCAGCTTTCCCCTCCTGCTGCCCAGCAGGGACCAGGATTGATGGCGAGAGATTTGGAAGGCTCCAAATGCGGAGGTTATATCGCTGAGCCACCCCCATCCATCATGAGACGTTCATTATGAAGTAACACCCTGCACGCCGGGCTGATTTCACACCTTATCTGAACCCAGCAGCTGTGCCCTAAATCCTGAGCACCGCGACTGTCTGGAGGAATTCGGCTGCCTGTGCTTAAAATTAGTGTTAGCATCTATCATTTCCCCACACCAAATGGCTTCTGTGTCGGCACTTGGCAGCGCTCATCCGTCACTGGGGCTCTGGCTGCCCAGCTCCGTACCCTCTCCGTCACTGTCACAGAACCCCTTGTTGGAAAAATATCACCCAAAGGACAAATGCAGCAGCTTGGCCTCTCCCTTGGGCCCGGGTCAGTGGCACTGCCAGCGGTGAGGGCATCCTGCATCCCCCTGGGCACGGCCAGCAATGGTTCCTCTGCTGGTGGGGTTGTCCCCGTCCCTCCAGTCCCACCGCAGCCAGGCGCATGGTGTGGGCACAGCCTGCGAACCCTCCCCTGGGCACGGCAGCCTCTCCCCTGGCACAGCGGCTCATCGCCTCTCGCGGTGCCGCGGTGTCAGCCGCTGCGGCCGGCAGCCATCCCTGGCGAGGAGCTCCTGCCAGGCAGGTGATGCTGGAGCTGTCGGCGTGATGAAAAGCCTCCCGCAGCAATGCAGATAACATACAAGCACAGGTCAGGCGAGGCCCGTGTAGCCCATCCATCAGGCACGGCAGCTCCAGGCGCTCCCCGTGCCACCATCTGATGCACGTTATCCGGCACAAATGTGTTTCTTCCCCCAAGGTTAAACGGATGAGTGAGGTTCAGGCACTGACAGCTCTGCCCGCCCCGTGCAAGCGATAAACGAGCTGGAAGAACCAGAGGGAAAAAAAAGGTTTGTTTTCTGTCAAATGCTTCTTTTGATGGTGGTGGCACGAGGATGGCAGCGCCAAGATGAGGATGTGCTCCCAGCACAGCCATGGGGCAGACGGCGATGGGCATCATCACAGCCATGTTGGGTGCCACTGTGTCACTAGCGGTGATGGATGGGCAGGAGTGAGGGCTCGGGGAGATGCTGGAGCACCGAGAGGCCCCGGTGGCAGGCATGTGGTGAGCCCCGGTGTGCTGGGGCCAGCGGGGATTGGGTGGGACGGCAGCAAGCCAGCACATCCCCACCACAGCAGCGGTGCTGTTGCTGGTGCTGCCCAGTGTGTCTCCAGGTCTCTCCCAGCCTATGATGCCCAGGGCCTCATCCTGCCCACAGAGCTGCATTGCCTCGGGTTGTGTGCCCAGCGGGAGTCCACCTCCCCATGGTGTCCTCACTGGGTGCTGCTGCCCTCGTTCAATGTCACACTCGGAGCCTGTCAGCTCAAGGAAAGGTTTGGAGCGATAAGCGATCGGGCTGTCAGCGGCAGCGTGCCACTCTCTCGTGATTTACTGCAACACCGCGGACGGAGCGCAGATTTTTCTTAATCTAAATTGAAAACTACTCAAGTAGAAAAATAATTTCATTGCTTCATCTTGAAGGGGCGGGGGGAGAGGAAGGGGAAGAGCTGTGCCAGGGCTGGCAGGTCCGGGGCTGCCCATGGCCCCCATGGCCCCTGCGCCCCAGATGGGTAGGGCCAGTCCTGTGCCACCTGCCCCCGTTGCCTGGGGCAGTGCCTATGCTGAGGGTCAGCAGCAGCTTCGATGGCTTGGGCAGTAAAACCCAGTTGTGTGCCCCATGCCTGAGCCTGGCAGGTGCCCAGGGCCGAGGTGAGCTGCATAAACCATGTCCCCATCTGTGGGGCACAGGAAAGGTCTTGGGACATCCCTGATGGGACACAGGATGGTGCCACATCCCTGCAGCATCCTGGAGTAGCACAGAGGCAGTGCAGAGCTGTGGTCCTTGGCTGTGTCGTGGTGCTCACTGTGCCGTGGTGCTCACTGTGCTGCAGATCTTTGCTGTGACGCGTGCTCACTGCGTGGCATGGCAGCGCAGGGCAAGGCGCATGTCTCGTGTGTGGGTGCCTTCAGTCTCAAGGAGGAGGCTTTGACAGTGATGGTCTCTGCTGGTGTTTCGGGCCTGGCATGTAATGCAGCTGGCAACGCTGCGCACCCAGCCGTGGGTTTGCGGAGGCTTCTGGGGCTCCGGGGCAACCGCCCGAGTCAGCCTTGGGTTCAGAAAGGGACGATACTGGCTGCCCTGGTGGTTGGGCCCATGGTGCATGGCAGTGCCACAGGGATACAGGAGCACCCTCTGTCCTCACCACGCGGCACAGGAGGCCCTGGCAGGGCTGGGCCCAGGCCAGGGATGCAGGAAGTGTCTTGCTTCTGGCAGCACTGAAGAGCTCGTACTCTGCTTGGAAAGAGTCTTAAAATAACATATCCCCCAGATCGCCCAGTGGGATGTGTTGGGACCAATGGCACTGGCAAGTGTTTCGTGGGTAAGCCGTGGGCAGACACAGGTGTACCCAGCTGTGCCAACATGCCCAGCCCTGATCCATCTGGATCTGCATCACTAAATCCAGGAGGGGCTGGGAGTGGGAAAGGGAGTCGGCTGCACTGGTGTGGGGGTCCCCGAGCACGGCTGTGCTGGCTGGGGCTGGCCTCGTACTGTGCAGGAGCAGAATCCGGCCATTTTCCACCATCCAGGAACTGGGACAGCGTGTGGGGACGGGTCCCCCTGCAGAGCTCGGTGGTGGAGCACAACCCAGTCCCATTCCTGTGCTGCCCACAGGGCTGCACCACAGGCCCCCAGTGCCAGGGATGTGCTGCCTTGCGGAGAGATCGGGACTTTGGAGTGCAAGCGAATTTGGGGAGCGGTTGCTGAGCTGGATAATAACGTACCCAGTGAGCTGCATCCCAAGCACACTGCCAAATTAAAGAAATTTTTTTCCCCTTTAATTTAAAAGTCACCGTTGGGAAATCTCCGTCAGCCTCAGCAGTGATTTCCCCCCAGGCTGCCTTTCTGGAGAAATCTTTAATTTTGATTGTCACACTTTGTGGAGTTTAACTCGGGGAAGCGGAGCCGTAAATGAGGTGCCGCTCTGGTGCTGGGGCTCCAGCTGTGCCGGGACAGCGAGTGGCACTGGCACGGATGGGGAGGAGGGAGCAGCTTGACCATGGCCACAGCCACGGCCACCCCGACGGGGCTTGGGGACGCTGACTGCCCTCTGCCCTTGCCCCTCGCCCCTAGTCCCTCTTCCCTTGCCCCTCTCCCTTTCTCCTGATTTCACAGGTCAGCTTCCTTTAATTATCCAGGTCCTGTCCTATGCCGCCCCGTGCCAAACGAATCAGCACGTTCGGGAAAAACTCATCAACCTTCGTGCCTCAGCTGGCTGCTTCTGCTGGCACCAGCATCTCCCGGTGCCCACCATGCTGCCTGGCACCCTGGCACCCTAGGACCCACCACCCAGCACGTCGGGGCCCTGGCCAGGAGCTGTGGCAGGCATTACACCCCTGCCTGAGCCGGCCGCGGGGCTGTGCCGTGGGGCTGTGCCATGAGGCTGTGCCGCGGGGCTGTGCCGTGGGGCTGTGCCCTGCCTCTGGAGCAGGCGTCGTGGCCAGCCCGGGGTGAGAAGCAGCTCTTGGTGTCTCCACGGTGATTCCGCTGCCACCAGTTTGCTGGACCCGTAGTGTGACCGCAGAGAGGCCCCTTTCCCGTCGCTGCTGGGGCCGTGGGAGGGCATCGCCCGGCAGCTCCATCGGCAGCTAAGGAAGGAGGAAGGGCAGGCGGTTAAGGAGGGAAGAAGGGCAGGCGGTTAAGGAAGGAGGAAGGGCAGGCACCTCCCTTTCGGTGCGGGCGGTGCCGGGGTGAGCTCCGGGAAGGTTACAGCCCATTTGCATTTTACCCTTCAGTAATTTCAACACTTACGGGTGCAATTAAGAGGCAAGCCTGGCGTTATGAAGCTATCAGCGCGGAGAGACCTGAATGCTAACAACCCCGGCGCGCGTTCCCGTCCCATCCGTGTCCAAGCCGCCCGTGGCAACACCGCGGCGATGCCGGGGCCTCGACCGCATTAAATGCACATTGTTTAACCCGTCTGACGGCCCAGCCCTCCCCGAGCCGCTCAGGTGGTGGGTTCGGTGCTTGCCCCGGGCACGGGCTGGCCGCGGAAGGTCGGGGTGGGCGGGACGGCGGCCGCGGCGGAACCGGGGACGGGCCAGCGCCGCGCTCGTCGCCTCAGCAAAGCGTTTGATCCGACCTTGCTCTCCGGAAAAGAAGCCCGGGGCTTGTTTGACAAGCAAGCGGCCGATGCCGGCACAGCCCTCCCGGGGGACGGGGCTCGGCGACCGTTCCCCTGCTCCCGCTCCGTCGGGGCGCGGGGCGCGGAGCACGGCCCGTCAGCCCCGGCTCCTCGGACAGATTTGAGCCCTGGCTCATGACTCCTGCAGAGATTTGCTGTGAGGTTTCTTCCTGCCCTTTCATCATCCCCTCCGGTGATCTCGGCCGCCCCCGGCAGCTTCTCCCCGCCGGCAAAGCCTCTTGACGGGCACGAGTTTGGCCGCAGCGGCTCTGCCAGGCTGGCGACACTGAACCGGGAGGGCAGGGACAGTGGCAGGGGGGGCCGTGGGGGCCCCCAGGCTGGGCCACGGGTGCCGCGGGGGTGCCGCCATCCCCAGCTCTCCGGGAGCTGTCCCAGGGTGGTGACGAGGAGCCCACGGGGCGCAGGCAGCTGCGGGCAGGGCCCTGCCACCCCACCCACCCGCTGCCGGGAGCCTGCGTGGCTGCGGCTCCTCCGCTTTGCAAACGCTCCTTTGACATTCCAGCTGTAGCTTGTTCCCTTCTCCTCGTTTTCGTACCGACGGGAGCGTCCGGAAACACCCGAGAAAGAGACAGATCTGACATAATTAAAAAGTGGCTTCAATCAGGCTGTTTTCCTAATGGTTTGTCATATCAGCCCACACCGCACCGCACCCCCCCTCCCCCCCCCCGCCACCCCGTGCTCCCAACCCCCTGAGGCATCATTTACATTTCTTAATAACCCCTCATTAATATTCATGACGTGGGGAGGGTAATAACGGCTGAGTGCACAGCACTAATTCAATTTCAGCGAGCCTCCGTGTGTTTAGTTAATCACCGGGGGACCCGGGTTACTCGGTACAATTATTTATTCGGAATTAGATCTCGAGGCATCTGGACTGAAACCTGAGTGTGGAATAAAATTAAACCGGGATTCTCCTCCTCGCCGCCTCCTCCTCCCGCAGCAGTGGTGCTGAGCATCGCCCGTGGTGCTGAGCGTTTTCCGTGGTGCTGAGCGTTGTCCACGGTGCTGAGCATCGCCCTCGGCGCTGAGCGTCACCACCACGGTGCTGAGCATCGCCCGCGGTGCTGAGCATCGCCCTCGGCCGAGGAACCGCCGGTCCCGTACTGGGAAAGGGGTCCGGGAGGAGAAACCTCAGAGCGGCGAACAGGGTCGGTGCTGAGCTCGTGTGTCCCACAGCTGCTCTCGCTGCACCCAGGGACACCGCTGCTCGGGGTCCCCGCGCGGGATCCCGGTCCCCAGCACGTGTCTGGGGTCCCCACGCAGGGACAGGGTCCCCGGCATGTGTCCGGGCTCCCCAGGGGGGTCATGGTCCCCAGCGTGTGTCCGGGTTTCACAGCTGGTGACGACTCTGGATGCTCAGGAAGCGGAGCTGGACGATCCCATGATTATCTTCTGCTTATCGCATCTTTACCGGGCAGATTTGTGGAGTTAATTTTGCCATGACTGATACCTCCTGTATTTTATCAAACACCGGGGGACGCGGGGGAGGGGCTTCCTTGAAGACGTTATATATATTTTTAATTTCGCTGAGTGCTCTCAGACCAGACCCATACTGAGATAACTGCCTAAGAGCTCCGATCGTTACGCTATGAAAAATTATCGCAGCTCGAAACTGGTTTTTAAAGCACCGTCGCAATGAAGGCGGTAAGATTTTGGCCGAGTTGACTCTCTTCTAATTATTCATATTTGTTAAACTGAAAAATGCCGCTGTCCGCCCGCAGTTCTGCGTCTGGCTGAGTTACAGACCCGCGCGTCACGGCCTCGGCAGACGGAGGGGTGGTCGCGTCCCCTGCCGCTGCTCCGGGCGCTCCGCCGCTGGCCCGCTCTCGAGGTGACATCGGCTAACGAGGCTGTGCGGGCAGAGAAGCGTGCCCTGCCCACAGGCGCTGCCTGCAGCCCCGCGCTGCCCCCCGCGAGGGTTGGCGGGGGGTCACGGAAAACGCGCCCACAGAACCCCCCCTGTCTTCGGTGCCTCTGCTGCGCGGGGCGGGGGTCGCCTCGCGGGGGGCTTCGCTGGGTCCCGGCCCCGGGCAGCGCCCAGCGCTGGTGGCACAGGGACCCCGCCCGCCCTGAGGGGCGGGGCCTGCGGACAGGGAGCCCCTCGGAGCCCCGTCCCGGGGGGACCTGCTCGCCCCCGGGACAGTCGGGACCGCTCGGGTCGGGCCCCGCGGCTGCCCCGAGTAGGCCCGGCCGGCCCAGGATGGGCGGGGCGGTGGGGGCGGCACCACAGCACCGACCAGCCCCGGGACCCCTCAGCCGCGGCGCGTGCCCGGGGGCGGGCCCGGGGGAAGCTCCGCCCGCTCGCTCCGCCCGGCGCTGCCCTTTGGCCTCCGCCATCCAGAGCCATCCCGGGGGTTGCTTTGCGGCAGCGTGGCGCCTCTCGCTTTCCGGCAGAGGCCCGCCTCCTCCTCCTCCTCGCTTTCCGGCAGAGTGGCGCCCTGCTTTACGGCACGGTGTCGGGCGGCCCCGCTCGTCGGCGACAGTTTCCCGGTGGCGGGTCCCGGTCGGTGCCATGGACGTGGGGGAGCTGCTCAGCTACCAGGTGAGCGGCCCCGCGGCGGCTCCCGGGGCACTGGGGGGCCCGTCAGGGCGGCGGGACCCGGCCGCTCCTCCGGGGCCTGGTCCGGCCTGGCCCGAGCGCTCGGTGCGGCGGGAGCAGCCCCGGGCCGGGCGCAGCCCTTCCCGCCGAGGGAGGAGCGCGGCTCTGGCCCGGCCGGGAGCGAGGGGAGCCCTTCGCCCGTGGCCTTGCCGGTTCCTGGGCGGGCGCCGCTGCAGCTCCCGGGGCGGCCTTGGGCCCGGGTCGGGTCCCTGCGCGGAGCCGGTCCCGCCGCTCTCGGGGCGCTCTCGCGGGACCCAAGGAGGGTGTCGCGGACTTTTGGGGCCCTCTCCCCCTTCGGGGAAGCGGTGTCCCGGTGGGACCCGGTAGCGGAGGCTTCTCGGGAACGTGGCCCAGCTGATGCCGTTTCTTCTGCAGGTGGGAAGGCCGTGCTGGGCGAGCCTGGTCCCGAGCAAAGCCGGTGCTCGTCCCATGTCTCCCGCACGTTCTTCCTTTCTCCCTGTTTTATGATAAAACCCGTTTAATTTGGTTTTTGTGAAAGTCTTTTGGAAAACTTAAAGAAGCTCGGTCTCTTCTCGTGCGTGTTTCGTGCCCCTCGGCCCATGGCCGTCTCTTGCTCGCTGTTTGGAGCTCGGTTGATGAGCGGGTGTGGGAAATGGTGTATTTATTGTCACAGGAGCGGATTTTGCATGTCCCCCACATTTCGGGGTTTGGGGACCCTGTTTCACCGTAATGCTTTGATCCTCTTTCCATGCTGTTGGTCTCTGCTTCAGCTCTCAGCCAAAGCACAGCAGTGGTGCTTCCCTGCAGGGTCAGAGGGTGAGAAAAGCTCTCGAGACTTCACCTGCAGCACTCTGGTTGTCCACCTTGTAGTAACTGAGGGTGGCAGTTCAGAGACTGGATCTGCTTCTTAATTCATAACCCAGGATCCTCTATGGAGCAGTTTCCTACCACCATGTGTCATGCTGGGCGGGCACTGCGCGTGTTCAGAGGCGAGGAGAGCATCCTGCTGCTCTGGGCATGGCCATGCTTTCCGAGGGTGTTATTCTGAGTTGCACAGAGGAAGAGGGAAAGTTGGGTTCTTCCCATCTTCGTTTCCCAGTGTTATCTCCCTCTCGGGAGCGTGGTACAGAACAGTCTGTGAGGACTGCACTGGGCTTGTCTGGGCTCCAGGATGGTTTCCCTGCGGGTGCTGTCTGTCTCTCACGTCTTTCCCACCTCACCCGTGTGTGCGGGTCCTGCCATTCCGAGACCTGCTCCACTTTTGTACTTCTCTACCTGCCATCTCTTTTCCTGTGTTTTTTCAGTATCAAATTAGAATGACTATGTCTCGTGTTCCTTTAATGCTCTGGCCTTCTCCTCTTCAGTCGTGGTTAACAGTGCTCCTGTGCTTGCTCTGCAATGCAGCTCACACCTAAGGCACAGAAAGGTCAACCTCTGATGAGCTTCTGTTTGTTGTAACTTTTTAACCAGGTTCTAATTTGGGATTTTGTTTGTTGTTTTTTCTCTTGCCCTGAAAACGTGAAGTCCAGAGGATTCCCATCCTCTGAGGAGAGCGTGTGGCACTTGGCTTCTATCCCTTTGGTATTGTGCAGCTGGAGTGAGCTTTCTGTGCTGCAGTGGGGCTGGGGGTAAAGAAATGCTGCTCAGCTGCTGGGCATTGGAATTTGAGTGTCTTCTCCTCCTGCTGAAATGATTTTTAGTTGTGGAACAAAACTTTCTGTAGCTTTCAAGCAGCTGGTGGAAGTGCTGCTGCAGGGCTGGTCCTGGCTCTGCACTCCGCTGGTCTTGCGCCGGGATGCAGGCAGCCCCTGCCTCAGTAGCAGGGACAGGGCTGCAGAGCGAGGGTTGGACTTCAGTGTCACGGGGTTCAGATGATGGGAATTGGGTAGCCTGGTGGACACAGGTGGAAGGGGTGGAGGAGCAGAAGGCTCTGATTCTGAGAAAACGAGGCTCCCTCTGGGAGGGCGCTTCTGGCTGGGAGATAGGAAAGGAAGGTGGGAACCAGAAGTTTTGGTGCCTCCTGTCCCACCTGCGTGGCTCTGAGGCAGGTGAAGCCAGTGCCCTGCTGTGGTGTGCTGAGAAATGCAGGTCCCTGCCCGGGGAGCGTGTGACGTCCAGAATAGCCAGGGCTGTCTGGTGCCCGTGGGGCAGAGAGGGCACGGGTGGGTGCGTGGCGGATGGAGGAGGAGAGCGTTGCTCGGGGCCGTGTCCAGCTGCGGAGGGAGGCTGGCTGGGGGCTCGTGCAGCAGCTCCTGACCTGCCCCAGTGTTCTGCCTGGTGGTAACTGGAGAATGGGTCTGGGAGTTCCCCTGCATTGAGCTGGCTTGGGATCTCCTTGTCCAGCCTGGGCACTGGGCTGGCACTGGCTGCCAGGCAGGTGGGCTGCGTGATGGGCACCGAGCACATCCACTGTCTGTAATCTCCTGCTGCAGATGAGGCAATCTTCTCAGCCTCCCTCAGCACAACCCAGAATAATTGCTTTTTCTCCTCTAAATGCCTAATCTATGCCCTTGCTTAAGCAAGAAGATGTTCTTCCTCAGTGCCAGCCTTGGCATGGAAGGTTTCAGGCATGGGGCCATCAATTCAATACCAAGTTTCTATTGGACTGGGAAAAGGAACCTCTTGCAGGAAAAAAGCCTCCAAACAATGAAACAGCGCCTGGCAGTTAATACAAAGCTGAGGAATCCATAAACTTTACGTGTCTCTGCAAAACAGTTGCAGATGGTCTAAAGTGACGATTAAACGTTGCTGCAGTTCTGCCCGGGAAGGCTGTGCCCAGATCCTCTGTGTCTGGTCCCAATTATGGAGGGTAATTAAGGGACAAAGCCAACCCTGGTTCTTCCAGAGCTCTCATTCAATTGTCTTGTGAGGGAATAAGGGAGATTATTTTAATTCTCATTCGGCGCAGATTTCACCACTGTGAGTGATCAGTACAAACAGCTAATTTTTTTAATGGAATATTAGTAAAATCAAATGACAAAAGCAGCAGTAAATAATGGGATAAGGTCACCAAGCTGGGCGACCTCGCTGTTTGAATAGGTTGAGGGCAGTTTGTTGTGGGAGGGGTCCCCGTGTATAATACTTTCTGCTGCTGTAGAGATAATTGAGTGTAAACCTGCAGTGCTGTGGGTGCAGTCGGTGGCAGCTCGGCCCATCTCCTCACTGCAGTTCTCACCCTGGCATCCCCCTGGCAGCTCTTGTCCTGCTGGCAGGTTCAGGCAGGAGCTGTCACCGACTGTTCCGGTGCTGGGCTCCGCTCCTGGCCCCGTGCTGCGGGGCTTGTGTTGGTGAGCTAACGGGGTGGCAAGTGACTCCGCGGGTCGCTTCCCGCTGCGTTCTCTCTGGCCACCAAACCAGAGCGTGTGCGGAACCCTGTCAGGGCAGACCCTGGCCCAGGGGTCCTGCCGACTGAGCTCGTTGGGTGGTTTGGAGCCTTGTGAGCGAGGCTGGAGAGGTTGAGGGTTCATCCTCTCTGAAAGCCATAACCTCTGTCCGGGTAGGATGTTTCATTTGCCTCCGTTTGTGCGATTTTTTTTTTTGGAGCTCTTGGGACTACTGAGATTTCTGGATTTTCCTGGTGCTGGTTCTTCCACTTTTTAACGCGCAGATCCTGCACCAGCCAGAAGTGTCACAGAATCACAGACTGGCAGGGCCCTCTGGAGATGCTCTGGTGACACCCCCCTGCTCCATCCAGCAGGGTCACCCAGAGCAGGGGGCCCAGCAGCGCAGTGTCCAGCCGGGCTGGGAATCTCTCCAGACAAGGAGACTCCACAACCACAACTTCATAACATGTGTCGTGCTTCAGGAATTCAAACCCCTGAGAAGCAGGATTGGTGGTAGCCTGGTTTATCACAAACGTTGGAGGCAGAATTGACAAGTTGGTTAGTGAAGGTGCCTCTGGAGATGTGGGGCTTGCTTTTGGGAGCCCTGAGCTGCCGGCTGCTGCCCGGCTTTCTGTGGCAGCCCTTCCGAGCAGGCTGCAGCCTGCTGAGCTGTGGCTGCAGGAGAAGCTGCATCACTTAGGAAGATTCACTTCAGATTTCATTAACAAATCATTTCTGAACTTCACAGTAACAAGGTTACTTACCAAGCAGATGTCTTGGTGATACGAAACTCCATTACTGAGACTCCGCTAAACCTTCTTGGTGCTTGGAGAAGGCTGGAAACAATCGGGGGCCTGCACAACACATTTCCAGGTCCTGTGGGATACTCGGTCCCGGTTATTTACGTGCAGTCACAGCTCTGAGGGACACCAGGCAGGGCCCCGGGCAGGTCGTTGTTCTCCGGTCCAGGACATGCTGTGCCCAGAGGAGACCTGCGGCCCGGACTCACAGCCCTGGGCTGCGAGAGCTCAGGGCACGTCAGTCAGCATCCAAGTGCAGCTGAAGGCTGGATGGGAGGCAGAGAGATAATTCTCCCTTCACTGATCACCAGCTTTTGTTTACTTCATTTTGTTTTATGAACGTCAGCTTTTTAAAAATCCTGTTGCATTTGTTGTCTTCTGTGTGGTGATATCAGAGTTAGATTGAAATGAAAATGTCTGCCGAGTAAATGGCTCTGAATGTGCTGCTTTGAATGGGAGCAAAATTAGGCTTAACTAACAAAACAATTCAAAATTGCTTTTCTTGTGCATTTTCTAACGAGTTCCATCCTCTTGCCAAATGCACCTTAGCACAGCTGGGCAAAACTCCCCACGTTTTATTCCGTCGGTGATTAACTTTCCCTTTTTCTAGCAGAAAGGCACAGCTCGGGTGGATGTGTGCGGAGCTACGAAACCATTTAAATCAATGTGTTTAGACACAATGTATGTGTTTACCAGCCTCGGCACCGCGGCGCCTGTGCTTCCTTCTCGCTGCTCCTTCGCAGCAGCACACGCAAACCAAGGATGGAAATCGATGAGCGGAAGGTAACGAGCGCTGCCTTGAGCCAGCGGCTCGTGGCTGAGCACCTCCTGTGAGGCGAGCGGAGTGCCGGGTGTTTCACCGGCGCCTCCGGTTCCCCGTTTTAATGGTGCTGGCTGGAAAAACTGCAGCATTCCGAGGAAGGGTTTGCATAACATCAATAGCAAAAGGAAAAACCTTAACGCTCGCTTAGTCGCGCTTGCCCGGGAATGCAATTACTGCCTGTTGCCGACCGCGGGCAGCGTTAATAGCGGCACGCGGGGCCCCTCCGCAACTCACCGTCATGCTTTCTGGGGTGCGGTGGGGAGCAGAAGGGTCCTCCCCCCAGCAACGCGTAAATACAGGAAAGGATAAAATAATTGGGATTGAAACGGGGTGTAAATTCTGACGGCGAGACTCGTGCGCGCGGAGGAAATGGGGTCGGTTTCGCGGCGGAGCTTTAATTTAGATTTTGCTGTGATGAGCCGTCCCTTCCCACGGTACATTACTCTGCCTCTGACGGAGCGCCGGCTCCTTCGGTCCCTCCTCACAGCTGCAGGCTCGGCGCGGGGTTTGTTCCTTCATTAATGGTTAGAAATGAGATCCCGACTCCCGGAATTTGGAACTTGCAAGGCAGGCCTTGCAGGGCCTCTGCAGCATCAGGACGTCTCGTGCCGTATGCGTGTTTGGAAGGTGAATCTGTGGGGGGTGGTTTAGGATCGAGTGGGTGTCACCGAGGGGCGAGGGGAAGGACAGACACCCGTGTCTGCCACCGAGGGCACTGACTAAGGAATAGATGTTTCCCAGTGGTTTTTCCCTAGGTGATGCCGTTTAGCAGAGCTCCTCTTCTCTTTTCTCTTTCCTTTATTGGGTTGATTACCCGTGGAGGGTTTGAGTTACTGGTTGTTGTCACAGTTGTTTCCAAATGGATCTATGTGAAGTTCTCTTTTAATGTACCTGGACAATATGTAATAGGAATCTGCTTTAAAAAACTCCAACAACCAGAAAAAATGTCCAACCCACAAAACCCTTCGAGCAAATAAATTTTTCATTTCAGAGAGTCTGTGTGTGTGCTTCTGCTTCACAGCTGATGAGTGATGGGCTGAGGAGCTGCTGTCGGAGCCCTTCGGGAGAGCTCGGCGTCGGCAGCGTGCCGTCCGCAACGGAAGCGGCAGCGAGGGTGTGGGGAGAACGGGGGCAGAGCTGGAGTAGGTCTGGCTGGGAGCGAACGTCTAGAGCTCTGATTTGGGCTAATATGTTGTCTGGGAAACTTGACTCTGCATCTTCCTCAATGTGGTGACAACATGGTAACCCTGGAAGCAGCGTGGCCTTGGTCGGTCTGTGTCCAGTTTGCTTCTCCTTATAATTAACACTGCAGTGCTTTTCAAGCTGGGGGCTTTGTTGGCTTGCTGGTTGGTCGTTTTGTGGGTTTGTGGTTTTGTTTGTTTGTTTTTTTGGTGTGGTTTGTTTTTATTTTGCTTTTGTTTTCACCTCTCCTGAAAGCAGAGTTTGCTTTCCTCGCTGGCTTGTCGTTCAGATTGAACTAAACAGGTAGAAGCTCTCTGGGCTGCGCAGGGAAGCGGCCGTAGCTGGTCTGCAGCACGCGCAGCGTCGTTGGGGTTGCCTTAGGAGCCTGGGAGATTTATTGTCCTCTGGGGCCCAAGGTTCCCAGCCTGCTGGGAGCTGGATGTTCCCACCTTGATGCCATCACCTGCGTAGGACTGGGCAGGAGAAGGACACTGCCACCTACTCCCTCTGCATCTCTGTATCAAACCCAAGAAGAATCCCAATCCTGGTTAAAAAGCAGAGCTTACATTCATGAGAGCATGGTCTGACAGTTACGATTTTAGACAGAGGGTCCCACAGAGCAGAAAGTGGGGTCTTCCTGCCAGGTAAAGTCTCCTGAAATAGGCTGGACAAACGTTAGACCTCACGGGGTTACGAAGTCATCTACCAGGCAACGTGAGCAGTGATAGAAAGTAAGAATGTTTTTCTTGCTGCTTTCATTGTTCTTACCACATAGCCTCCTTTTAAATGGGAAAGAATTAAGCTGTGTTTTCCTGGGGTTGTGGAGCACAGAGCACTTCTGCTTCAGCTTGGCTGTCCTTCAAAAAAAAAATGAGAGACCAGATTTAATAGCCTTGTAGTTTTTAAAGGGAGAGAGGTTTTTCCTTCTCTTGCAAATGCTTTCATCCCTTTTTGCCTAAATTAAACCATGGCGTCGGGTTAATGGACTTTTTCTTGTCCCTGGCAAATTACCTTTAATTCTGACAATTAAATAGGATTGGAATAGATGGAATAGAAATGGAATAAAGTAATAGGCTGCTCCAAGCAGACCCTGCAGGCAGGGGCAGTGGTGAACCCGGTGCCGAGCCCCTGCGAAGGGCAGCAAGCGGCGATGCTCCGTCCTGGCAGCCCTGCCCTGGGTGCTGGTGCTGCACCGGGCTGTCGGCAGGCTTCAGGCAGAAGGATGAGGGAAGCCAAGGTGGATTAGGATGCACACGGGAAGTCTAAATAATCTCACAAACTAGGCAGGTAAAAATTTCTCTTTCAGTGCTGTCCGTGTGAGGGGATTCGCCTGTCCGAGGAGTGCCGGGTCGGCTCGGCTGAGATGGCTGATCCCAGCTCCTCAGGACTGGGCACTGGGTGGCCACTGGGCAGCTCAGGGTGGCCACTGCTTCTCTCTGAAATACTTGCCTTTGCTGCTGCCTGCAGAGAGATTTTTCCCTCAAGTCATGTTCATAGATCAAACAAGGTGGGATGTTGACATAGCTCTTGGCAGAGCCATTCATCTGCTCATGTGATGTTCCACTTCACTAAATTAATTTCCTTTCTAGTTTTCAGAGTTGTTCAGTGTTGTGTAAGCAAATATTTTAAACAACTTGTAAGAATTTCCTCAATATTGATATTCTGGTTCGCGAGGATCACAAAAGACTTGTATTCATTCACCTTATTTCCTCTGACTTTAGCCTAACAGAGGGACAAAAAGACCCCGCGATGAAGAGGAGGAAGAAATCAAAGCGCGTCGGAAGCAAGCGAGCGCGCGAGAGCACAGTCGTCACAGGGAAGAGGAGTCTGCCGCGCTGGAGGAAACGGATGATGAGAAGAAGAAACTCCTTCAGATAATTGAGAGGGATGGAGAAGAGGAGGAGGAGGAAGTAAATCACCAGTGTCCTGGGGGAGATGGGAGGCAGTGGGAAATAAGCAAACTCTAAATCACTTCTGTGATTTCCATTTCTTACCTCGTAGATGAAGAGGCTAGCTGGTGATTTTCACTTGCCTCATACAGCTTAAGGTTCTGGGTTTACTTTCCTGCCCTGTGGGGTGTTCATGAGTTTCAAGGCTATCCTCTGAAGGTTTAAAGGGAGGGGGGCAAAGGGAAGGGAAAGATTTCAAGCCTAATCTTGATTTTAGGCTGGGAATACCCAAATCACATTCTGAAATAGATTTTGAGGAGATAGCTTCTGTATTCTAACCCGTTTCCCGACTCTATTGTCTCACCAGCAGCCTCAGCCATGCAGCTTCTCCCCCTCTTTGTAGCTGAGCAGCAGCAAATAAACAAACGTTCAGTACAAGAAAGGCCTTGGGTCAGAGCAGGGGGGCAGCAGCTGTCAGGGGTAAATGATTTCAAGCCTCGGAGACAGAAATCCGATGCAGCGTTGGCCTTTCTGCCGAGGGCCAGGGAAAAGATCACTTTATAAATGCGACACATGGATTGGTATAAATCTAGAAGATATTTGCTTCCTGCTGCCTGTGTCCTGTTTGATAAAAACACAAGTGATATTCCCCACTGCAGAGTCATGTAGGTTTGTAAAATGTCACTGTCCTTTGTGTGCGGCATTGCTGGCAGCCGTCGCGGAAAAGCTCCCTCGCTTCTGGGGTTGAGCTGCTGCCATGACAGTGGTTGCTGGTACTGGAGAAAGATAAGGTGGGATTGCTGCAGCATTTCAGCTCCTGTGAGGGTGGGTGGGTGGGTGGATGGACCTAGCCAAAAGTCCTCGTGACTGGCTGGAGCCTTGTGGCTTCCTGCGGGGTCCAAGCCCCTTGTCTTTGTCAGGTGGAGTTCTCCCATTTTAGGGGCTGGAAGTCCAGTGTTTCTTTAGAACTAAAATCTCTTGTTCGTTGCCTTGGAACACAGTTAGTGGCGTGCTGCCAAAACATGCTTTGTACCAGTAAATTTGACAGGAGGAAACTAATCTGTAGGATGCTGTAATACTGAATGCAAATTAAATAGAAGATACAGAGTTGATCCTAATGGAGATGCTGTGGAGATACAGAAAGCAGAGCATCAAGTCATGTAGAGGGAAGTGGTGCCAGTGTCTGTGACGGTGTCTTTGCTGATTGAAATCCCATTGCAGGAAGAACATGGTTTGGGCACTCTAGTATATAGTATTCCCGGGTGGGATAGTGACGTGAGTGGGGTGGTGCTGAGACAGGTTGGGCTTGAGAAGGTGGGAAATACAAGAATAATGGGGTGGTGGTGTTATTGTAACAAAGTTTGCTGAAGAAATAGAATTTTTTCCTCTCGTACAAGATTGCTGCTCAGAGTCACTAAGCAAAGAATCTCCAGCACCAGAAGTGTCTCTTGATTTAATCCTGAACGGGAGATGGGACACACAACCCGGCTTAAGATGTGAAAGGGTCTGGCTTGTTTTTTTGTTTTGAGAACTTCTCTTTAATAGTGATTTTAACTTTGTCAAATAAAGGAGAGGAAAGATGTTACACAAGAAAATCTATATTGTCAATGTTTTATTAAAAGAAGTGCATTAAAAATTGAAATTCAAGGAAAGCAACAGATTGTGTTTGGAGATGTCAGGGAGGTGTCTGAAGTTACGTTACTGCTGAACAGTAAATGTGTGATTGTGACAACTGAGAGACACCTTAGAAGAATTTAAAGAATAAAAAAGTATCAGAGTAAAATATTGATCTTTCCTCTTTCCCCTCCACCCCCCGTAGAAAAAGACTTTAAAATAGAAGTGAAAGCTTATCCAAGTGAGGAAAATACAAAAGAACATAAACTCAGAGCACTTAAATGTAAACCTACAAAAAGAAATAGCACAATGGACTTCTGAAAAGCAACTGTCCGTGGGCACAAACTGCTCACGTGGACTAACGTGCCAGAAGCAAAGAGCCTTGACAGGCACTGATGGTGCCAGGCGTCAGCAGGTGTAAAAGGACAGCACGAGGAAGAGGAGACATTGCACGACTGCTTTGGTGTTTTTTCAGTAGGGAAGCTCTTCTGGTAGTTCTTTGTTAGCAGAAAGTTAGGGAAGCTGGTCTGGTTCTTTCCCGGAGAACCTTCCATTGGTAAACCCCTGGTTTATAAGAACCTGACTCGGGTCTTGCTGTAGGGAGCTTGCTGGGGTCTGGGTTGGAGGCAGTCAGTAAATGAGTAGCAGTGGGGAGGCTTTGGGCAGCTTTCTGCAGGGAGGTGTCTGGGGATTGCTGGTTGCTCCTGGGCCCAGCTGCACTCTCACCACGTCATCGGACTCGCTGTTTTGTGGTTTGCTGGGTAATTGTTCCAGCCATCCTAAGCCCTGTTTTCTGCCCTTTCCGATGTGGTTAGGAGGAACCTTTGGATGAAAGCTCGGTGAAGAAGATGATTCTCACCTTTGAGAAGAGATCTTACAAAAACCAGGAGCTGCGGATCAAGTTTCCTGACAATCCAGAGAAGTAAGGGTACACTCAGCCCCTCCCCGTTGCTCTTTTCCCCTTTGATTTCAGGTTTCAGCCCTGAATCAATTTCTTGAACATATGAAGGTTTCAGTCACATAAGGTCTTGCAGGTGACAGGTCTTGCCTAGTATCTTCTGGTGGTCGCTGCTCTGAAAAGGGCTGATGTACTTTCTGCCTTTTTATTAACCACTTTTGTCTTGCCTCAGGTTCATGGAGTCCGAACTGGATCTGAATGACATCATTCAGGAGATGCACGTGATCGCGACGATGCCAGACCTGTATCACCTGCTGGTGGAGCTGAACGCTGTGCAGTCTCTGCTGGGGCTGCTGGGACACGACAACACAGATATCCTTCAGTTGTTAAGGCAGCTCTCAGGCGAGAGGCTTTCCACACGCTTTGCTGTAATCTCTCACACCCTGCTTTCACAGCCTCCTCTAGGTGTTTTTCTCATCTTTCCCACCGCACTGAATTTATGTCTTTTATTTTTTTCCCCCAAGTGAAAGCCTACTTTGTTCAAGTAATATCGATTCTGAATTTTTTTCAGAGCTGTTATTCTCCTTTCTCGTTTGATGGCCCTTTCATCTGGGTCTGAGTGGCGGCGTTAGGGTGGGAGCAGCTGAACAATGCAGGAGCAGCTCGGGTACCGGCTGAGCACCACAGGGCCTTGAACTGTGTGCGAACTTGGTCTGCAACAGCCCCCAGGAAAATGAACCTGGTTTGCCCTTTCTGCAGAGAGCTGAGCTGTCTGTCGTGCTTTCAGCTGTTTGCCAGCTGTAGCTCCCCGCAGCGCTACACCTGAGCTGGTGGATGTGATAAACCCTTGGTGTGACCATACCTGTGATTTGTGCTCAGCCTGAAGTTGGGGGTTGCCCCTCTGGTTTTGTGGATATCCAGGGACATTTCCACCCTCAGTTCTTGTGTCACTGAGCCTGGTCCCTCTGTGCACCTGTCTCTGGCTCTTCTGAAGAGCTGAGGACATCTCAGAGAGAGTTTTCTGTCTATACTGTTGAAGATTTTGGTAGTTTTGAACAAAAACTGCTTTTTTTTTTTTTTCCTTAATATCCTGGTGCCTTGATGCTTAGCTGTCAGCTGATACATAGAACTGTGCCTGGGTTTCCATTGTGCGGCCTTCAAAGGTAGAGCTCAGCCTGCATTGCTTGTTAAATATTCTACAGTGGATTAGGCTGAAAAGGGGTGCCATGGTTTGGGAGATTGTGTGTCTGTGTCCTGGCAAACACGAGCGAATGGAGGGAGCAGTGGAGCCTGGTGGAGAGGGCTTAGGCTTAGGACTACAGCAGGCTTTTCTTTTTTCCATTTTATTGACTCATGACCTCAGGGAAGTAATTTATTCTTTACTTCTCTTCTGCGTGTGTAAAGAAGTAGATAATGCCTCCGAAAAGCTGGTCAGGAGTTTGAAATACGCGATGGTAAAAGGGCTGTTCGTGGTAAATGTCGTGTTCCGAGGCACCGAGCTTGGTTTTCTCCCTTAGCCCTTTTCCCTACAGTGCTGTGTATTAAGAATTCATCATTCATTCTTTCTAAGTGGGTGTAGTGATCAGAACATAAAACCAAACCATAAATATTTTATTGCAGTTTATATTAGGAAGCATTGCTTACGTGTTGGGGTATTGGGCTCGTCTCGAGCTGGACCTCGATGTGGCGGGTGCTGGTCTCTGCCAAAGGGCGAACGCCGCAGCTTTCCTGCCCTGACCTGGGGTGGAAACTGCTCTCAAGTAAACGTTTGTTAACAGTTTGCTTCCGTACACTGGGAAACACCCACCACTCACAAACAGTTTCATGGCTACCATAGTTTCATGACTTATTTTGTTGCCAGGCACTGCTGGCTCTTTGCGTGCTATGTGCACGGCATTAAAAGCTTCTATTGAATTTCTCATTTGCAGGGAAGATAGAAACTCTGGGGACTTTGCCTGGGCTGGCAGAGCCGTTCCACAGCTGGAGCTTGCAGGAGCACCCCGTGCTTTGTCCCCTCAGCCCTGAGGAGCCGAGTCCTGGGGTCACTGCTGCTGTCAAAGGCTGGCTGGCGTTTCCACGTCAACTCTTTTTCATTGGTTTGCAGCTCGCCCTGTTAGGTTACAGGTAGAAACTGGGGCTGTGAACGGCCGTTCTGGGGAGGGTGCATTTCTTGTTGAAGTGCTGAAGTGTGCTCGGACGGGTCGGGCGGGAGCAGGCTGCGGTGCCGCCCCTGCGCTGTGCTGCCGCGGCTCCTGCAGCGAAGCATCTAGATGGGAACCTGAATTGATACAGCTCAAGCTTTCTAATGACTTTTTGTTAAAACAAATGGAAAAAGATTTTTAAAATGAGTTCTTCAAGGAGAGAACTAAACAAATGGCTCTTCAGATGTGATTTAACTGTAGTGTCTGGAGGGACTAATGCAAGGAGACAAAAGCAGCGTCCAGGGGGAGCAAATAATCTGCTGAATGATTCATGCAGCTTTACACAAAACGTGAATGAAAGATGATCGCCGACGAGATTTTATTAATGGAAGACAGGAAAGCTCCAAGTGACGTTTTGCTTTCTATCTCCTGAATTTTACAGGACAGCTGATACTCTCCCTGGAAGCCTCAGCAGTAGCTCCCTAGGCAGGAATGCTCTGCACAATGAGCTCTTCCGACTGCTGGAGCTCTTGCTGTGCTCTTGGCAGTGGCTGCCTTGTCCCTGCAGCCCCAGCGGGCAGTACCAGCATTCAGGTATTTCCTCTCTTCTGGGGGTTGATCAAACCTAAACCCACCCCCTCAGTCTTTTTCATATCTCATCTGCTACCTCCCTGACCATTCCAGTGGTCCTCCACTGATGAGTCTGGGATGTCAAGGTCTCTCTCTTACTGGGAGAGCCCACAACTGTACAGTGTAGCCTACATGTTCCCTCCTGGGTGCCATGCAGGGATTTCTTCTCCTGCCCTGCTGGTTTTGCTCTTGCTGATGCAACAGACTGTGATTAGCCTTGGCCACTCCTGTGGCTTGTCTGCCAGAACTGCCAGATCCACTCCTGCAGAGCTCACCCCTCCAGTCCACCCCAGTGCAGGGGCTGCTTCTCTCCCAGGTACACGAGTTGGCATTTGGTGAACTTCACGAGGTTCCTGTCAGCCCTTTCCTCCAGCTTTTGTGAGTGAATAGTTGATTCCTTGCAGAATAAATGTAAGGCAGATTTTTTTTTTTCCCCCTCTTAATTTGCTTAACAAATTGCTCTCTGACTTGCTTTTCGAACTGTCCCCTCACGCCTTTGACCATGATTTTTATGAGCATGAGTCTGCCCAGGGAGGAGTAATCACTCTTCTGTTTGGTTCCTGATGGCACTTGCAGCTGGAAGTGACATCTACTCATCAAGAAAATGTACAGATAACCTTTGCATGATCACAGAGGGCTGTAGAGAGTAAAGAAAGTTGTAGGCTTACTGATGGACATCTTCTGTGGTGCCTGCACGTGGGTGAACCTGGCACTGGGACAGGCAGCTCTCTCCCAGTACGTCCTGGAACTAGATAAGTCACAACTGAAAACTTGCTCAGAAAAGGTGCATGAAAATGCTTTTCCTGCTGCTGCTTGTGTGTCAGAGGAGAGCTGGGAGGCTGGACTGTCAGCCTGTGTGTTTTAGAGAGATTCATCACAAAGTTGTTACACAGGACGTGCAGAAAGCTGCGTATCCTCTCCTACCCCGGCGGGACTTGGGCAAGATTGATCAGCGTGTCTGAGAGAATAGGAGAGTGGGTCTAATGAGGTGGAATACGTCTCGTCGTACCAGAGAGCTGGGTAGCAGTCAGGGGAACTGTGTGTTATGCAGCCCAGAGTTAATGAGTGAAAATTGGGCTGGCAGAAGCTGTGCTGTCCCTGCGAGGTCCGTGGTTAGAGGAGCGTGCTGCCCTAATTGGGCCGGGCAGAGGCGGGATCGCTCCTGCTTCCTGCAGTGCCCTCGTTAGGTCTGTGCCATGTCAGGTTAGCAGGGCATCGCCAGCAGCAGAATACCCAAATCGGGTTATCGTAACTCATTTCTCTCTGCTTGTAGGCAGTCTTGACAGCACAAGGTGGTGCCTCGTTATACCAACTGCAGCAATTTTGATTTGAAAAAAGTCAGAAGTACCATCAAGAAACAGTAACGCTGCCAGGTACTGCACGTGCACAATCACGTTTGGTTCTGTCGCTGCTAATTGTTGGGGTTCTCTGATTTTGGTGCTGTAAGGACTGTGTGCTGAAGTGTTCTGTGTGCTGCTGGCACTGGTGTTCCTGTGCCTGCTGCGGTGATGTATGACTGGGTGGTGTGGATCATGTTGTGAGCACGCTGGCCCAAGAGCAATCTGCTGGTGATACTGAACGTGTCTGCCTCAGCGTCGTTGCCCTTAACACTCAGCACATGTTTCCATTGCTGTGGTTGACTTGCTTCAAGAACTGACTGATATTGATACTCTCCATGAGAGTGAAGAAGGAGCTGAAGTCCTCATAGATGCTCTGGTGAGTAGTGAACTCCGGGTTATTTCAACAACTACACGTAATCTGCCTTACCCAGCAGAGCAGTGAGTGCTCAGCCCACACTCCCTGCAGCTGTGGATACCCCCCCAAGGGAGCCTGCTCTCATGCACCCAAAACACTGTCTAGAGGCTGTGGTGGGTGTTCTGGATGGAATACCAGAGCCTGGGGAGTAGGTTCTTCTTGCACCTTGTCTGCCCCTTCTTTGGAAGCAGCACGCTCATACTGCAAAATCTGTGTAGGCAGGCAGGGAGATTTTTCTGTGCAGGGAGGGAGAATGAAGTAATGCTTGTGACTTGGACAGCGTCCTGTAGAAAGTGCTTGATGTGCTTTTTTCTTTCTTCTTGTGGAATAGGGTGACCTCTGTTCACCTGTGAAAAATGTAAGTTTGTGCCAGGGCTCAGATTGTTATCTGAAGGACAGCGGGGCCATTGTGATCTTTCAGCCTAAGCTTTTGCACAGGAGACCCATAGTCTTCTACCCAGGAACTTGTGTTTCAAACACAAAAACTTGTGCTTGAACTAACTGGAATGTCTGTCGTTCCAGTGGCGGTACCCATTGTTCTTAAGGACAAGTAAAAGCATGAAGGTTTGTGTGCAGCAGAGCTAAGGCATCTGAAGGGTGGAAGAGGGTTTAGAGTTAATGGTCCTTTTTGGCACAGATTAAACAACCCCAGAAAATGATCTACAAGCAGCAGAAGGTGCATTGCTCAGTCTTACATGCTCCCTGCCTGGTTAACCCTCTCGAGTGCCTTCAGGACTTGCCCTTTTCCTGTCGTTTGTGCTGGATGATGCCTCCTGCTCCTCAGCTTCAGGAGAGGACGCTGAGCAGAGCAGAAGTCCCCCAGAGAAGCAATGCACAGCAAAATGTGAGGTTTATACACAGCCCCTGCTACTGAGCTGCTGTGTTTGTGAATCACGGTGGCTGCTTCTTGTTCTGGAACTATTATGTGAAATTGAAAGACAGGAGATTATGGGTTTTCCTTTGTTTCCTTTGTTTGGCTGCTCTGTTTTCTCCCGCAATCCCTGTCCAGTCACTATAGTGTTACTCCCAAAGGTTAATGGCAGTGGCCTGGAGCTGGTTCCTCCAGTTGCCCTCTGGGCTGTATTAATTACTCTGCCTTCTGGAAGGCCTGGGGGATGAATGAAGGGGAGAGGGGAGCTGCTGGGCACAGCGTGTTCTAGAAAATGTGTGGAGAGGTAGTAAATCAAGCACAGTTCTTTTCTCTGTTTTCCTTGTCACCAGGCTACTGATAATAGCCAAGTTTTGGGGGTTTTATTGTCCTCTTTGAAAGAAACAGATCAGACCTGCCTTGGGAGAAATGTTTAGATATCTGCTTTTTAGATTGCTTTTTTTTTTCTTTAAGAAAGCAGGTGTAGCGTAGGGTGTCTGAGCATGGCTGCACTCCCTTCTGATGCTTGTGTTTTTACCATGTGCTTGCTGGGCCCAAAGCTGGTTATCAGTGTTTAAATTGGAAATCTTATTTAACTTTTTCAAGCCCGTGTCCCCAGTGCAAAGTTACCCAAAGTCAGGCTGGCCTCGGGCCAAGTCCAGCTTTAAAAGCTGCATATTTCTTGTCTTCATTTTTCGTTCGTCTTGCTAGGATTTGAATGCAAGGCTTCAGCTGGTGATACTCAGCTTTTGGGTTTAGATCTGCACGTGTGAGCATTGTTCCTTCAGCACTTTGTCCCTGTGAAGGTGGAGTTGAGGACAGAGGTGCGGGCAGACCAGCAGTAGACAGCTGAAGGTGGAGCTGCTCGCGGAGCTGACGGCTCAGCCCATCCGTGGTGCTTTGTGGTGCCTCAACTGCAGAATTCTGAGGGATTATAAATCAATCAGGCTGCTCCAGGAAATAAGACTGTGACAAGGGGCATGTTTGCCTCCAGATGTTTTTCTGTTTAATCTGAAACACAAAAGTTGTTTAATTAACTAGGACAAACATAGTGGCAGATTTACTTGGTGATTCTTTCGCTTCCTCTGAGATTTTTAGAGCAAGGTTGTTAATGTCTTCTGATCATATCTGGCAAGATGTTTCAGCAGGGCTTATTGACTTTTATTATTTGTTACAGCCTCCCCCATTCTTCCTCATTCATCTTCCTGTTTTCAGTTTTCTTTCTTACCTTTTTTTTTTTTTTCTTTCCCATGACCCTGGTGATTTAGGTGGAGGGCCAGGTCGTCGCCTTGTTGGTCCAGAATTTAGAGCGCCTGGATGAGAGCGTGAAAGAGGAAGCTGATGGTGTCCACAACACGCTGGGTAAGCAGCTGTTGTGCAGCCTCCCTGCTGCCCCTGCTTTGTTCAAAACAGAGTGGGGTATCCCTCCCCTCCCCTTCCTCCCTGCCTCCTTTCCCCTTGAGCTGCTCACTCAAAGCAGTGGTGGTTCTGTGAATGAAATGTGACTTTGAGAGGAGCAGTGCAGCCCTAGGAAGGAGCTGGCAAAGCAGTGTTGATACAGGCTGGAGCTGGACTGCAGGCTGTTTTCTGTGTCTGTCTTTTCAGCCATCGTTGAGAACATGGCAGAGTTCCGACCAGAGATGTGCACGGAAGCTGCACAGCAGGGCCTCATGCAGTGGCTGCTCAAGAGGCTGAAGGTGAGATTGTTTTCCTGGTGTTGTTTGGGAGATACCCAACAAAAGCTGACAGGCCACTGCTCTGGAAGCTGGCGTGCTTGAGATGGTGTTTGGCACGAGGTTAAAGGCCCGAGGCTGTTTATTACTGGCCCTTTCTGTTTGTATAATTTATCATTGTGATGATAAGTTCTAGTCTGTGTGAATACAGTGAATTCCATACTCAGCTCCAAGTGGGAAATACGTCCCTCTGAAGTTAGTATAAACTAGCAAAACTGAAGGAGTTGGCTTTAGGTGTAAGGGCTGCACAGTGCCATGCAGGCTGGTGAGAAGCACTCTCATAGTGTCTGCCCGCAGAAGTCTCTGCGGTCTTGAGCCTAGACCAGCTGATATCAACTGAAAACATTGCATAAAATAAGCCCGTTTTGCACACATGTGTGTGCTGGAGAGACAAGGAGTTGGAATGGTTTGTATCCTCTGCAGTTGTAGTTTAAATGGATGTAGTTCTGTCTTGTCTTTATATTGGCATCTTCCAGTGTCTTTTTTCTGTTGGCACGATTGCCGTTCAGTGGGTTTCTGGTCAGTGGCTGAGACCTACAGGAATACAAAGCTGACCAGTGAGTGGGAAACCAATAAAGCCCATTTCGTGTGTCTGCTGCCGATGTTTCTAAGACTTCTTCGAGTTTCAGGTGGTGTCTTTGTTTAGCTGCTGCTGGTGGTATTTTTTTCTTTGAACTCTTCTAACTGCCTTTTGACTTCAAAATTACTTTTTGATGGGCTTAGCATCTTATGGCAGAGAGATACACAGTTTAGCTCTGTCTTGTGTGAGAGGATGCCCGAGCATTCCCTGGAAAACGCAGCAGGAAAGGAGTGTGTAGTTCAGCTCTTGCAGAGCTGGAGAAGGGGGTTCAGGAAACAGATTCTTGCTTTTCTCTAGCCCTGTTAGCAAGGCACTAGCACTGCCATCCTTAAATGTCTTGATGGTTAGAAGGCCTCTGAATCACAGAGACTCCATCAGCTCTGTAAGTATACAGATACCCTTCTGTGCACCTCATATACTTGTTAGCAGAAGTAACCTATAATTTCTCACTACAGGTAGTAACATAATTACATTCCTTTTGCTGAAAAATGAGAAGTGAAGTTAATTGTATTCCAGGCAGGTATGTTCTGCTGCCTGCCTTGTAATTACTCTGGCAGCTGAAAGACTTAGAAACTTGGGAAGGCAAAATAATCACAACTTGGATTCCCCTGCTTGGTGCCACAGAAAATGAATGTTCAGGGTGCTCAAACCTTGGAGCCGAGCCTGTCTTTCCTTCACCTGGCAAGTGTTAGCTTTGGGTTTGGGGGGTGATCAGGAAGGGCTTTTTCTTGCTTACAGAAGCAAGTGCTGTGGGGAGCCGCACGCTGATGAAACCCTCACCCAGGCACCTTTTGCTATTGGCAGCACTTGGTCTGGAATATCTCCCCCTGACAGATGTGTTGAGGATTAACCTGGGGTTTCAGCATCTGGAGAGAGCGTTGTGCTGCTGAAGAATGTCTGTGGGATGAGTTTTAAAGGCAGGGTTCTGACAAGGCGTTGGGAGGCACAGCATGGAGCGCAAATCTGTTCTGACTACATTCCAGGTTGCACAGTTGTATTCTGACTGTCAGAGCAGCCTTGGAAAGCTGAGGTGGAGCTTAACATCCGCAGGGCCCGCTGACGGTGCGAGCAGAGCGTTGTTTCGGGTCGCTCGCTGTCGGGTTGGAGCGCACCGAGCGCTGCCGCCGGCCCCCTCCCGTGGCACGGATCGCTTGGAAGTGCTGGGTGCTTGCTGTAAACACCCTCATCTGCAGAGGGGCTGGGGATCGCTCGGAGTGAAAAGCTTTATTTAAACTCAGTACTTTTGTGGCATATGGGATCTTCCTGCTTGGCGCGTTTCTGTGCGGCGCGCGTGGTGCTCGCCTGCTGCGACCTTCCCTGCGGGGCAGTCGGCCCCGTGCCGCCCGTGCGGGCAGCTTCGGCTGCAGGTAGCCGTAGGGGGGGGCAAGTGGGGTGGTTTGGTTTATGTCTCATAGGTATCGATGGCTTTTTTTACCCCCCCACCCTGAACAATGGAATACAGATAGCTGGTAACTGGTGGTTTTTAAAATGGTGTTGTTTATTTTATGAGTTGTTTCATTTTGCATTGCTCTCTGATGGGTTGATATTTAGTCTGTTCCTGTAGATGAAGCAGCTTTGGCAGCATGCAAAACCATTGAATTTAGTGTAGAATCCACTTCAGGGATTTATTTATTTACTTTTGAAATTCAGCACTTTGCTTTCATGATTTTATTTTTTTTCAGGCGTATTGCGGTATGGGGGGAGTGCACGAAATGAAAATGGTGTGACTGTGCAGGCTAAACCCATCTCATGGTCGTCTTATTGTGACATTGTGATCCCTGTACGCAACTTGGGCAGTTACTATTTAATCTTACCATGATGTAGTTTCTGAAATTCAGTTTTTGGCGACAGGGGCCGACTTTCAGAACAGGGACAAGTCCAGTCTGCTCAAATAACATCATGGAAAATTCATGCCAGGAAAGAGAGACTGTGTTGCAGACAATTGGAGCCTGTTCTCCCGGGGTTTGAGCCAATTTGGTCAAACCGATTGTGAAGGACAGCGTGAAGGGTCGGAGCTGAGGTTCTGCGCAGGGGTGCGGGAGCACACCCCGTCACCCCGAGTCGGGGCGTTGTCACTGCTGTGTCACGGGGGCAGACTGCACGGGCACCACGGCCGTCTTTCTGTTTAAGCGTTGCCCGTACGTCCGGTGATTTGATTAATGTGTTCTTCAGATCAGTGGAACAGGGCGAGCCATGCCCTGATGGGTCTCTTGTTCCTTCCTCCCCAACAGGCTAAGATGCCTTTTGATGCCAACAAGCTGTACTGCAGTGAGGTGCTGGCAATACTGCTCCAGAATAACGACGGTGAGACCGGCCTCCGGTGCCGATGCTCTCTTCGGGTGGGATCCAGGCTTCTTTCAGCTCACAGCAGAATGTCTCTGCCTTGGCTTCCCTTTGCCTGCGCTCTCTCCCGCGTGCACTCTCATACGCTGCCCCCTCGCTTTCTCTGCAGCTTTTGTACTCTGTCAGGCCGTATTGATTTTATTTGCTGATGTATCAGTGTTAGATGGCTGTAAAATCTGACAGTTAGCTTCATTTTTCTCTCTTTCCCCCTTCCCCCCACCTCCGTCTAGACAACAGAGAATTGCTTGGGGAGCTGGATGGGATCGATGTGCTGCTTCAGCAGTTATCTGTGAGTAATTCACAATCGCCCTTGGCCGGCTCGGGCAGTGGGCCGTGGGAGGTGGAGCAGGTTGTGGGTGTAGCACTGTCCTGGCAGCCTGCAGGAGCTGGAGCTCAGCAGTGCTCTGGGTTTGGTGGCATCGTCCCTGAATAACCCGCGCACGTGTGTCATCCACAGTGAGTGGGGTCAGTCCCTGTTTTAAAGATGGTACCGTTGGGGAACGCAGAGGCTGGATTATTTTGTTACAATTCCATGGCAAGCTGGAAATGGGGCTGGAGTTTGGCCAACTTGAGCGTTCTCCGCTCGGAGCGCTGGGCTACAGTGTGCCCACATGTGAGCGAGCTGAAGGCAACCTGTTTATAGTTCACTTGGGCTTCTTGAGGTGGTGCTCTCTGCAGCACCCTCGGGTGTGCTTCTCCTGGTGCTGAGGAGTCTTGTGGTAACCTGTACTCTGCAGCAGGGCCCTCCACTTCGGGGTGATTGTCCTTCCTTTCTCATGCAGGTATTCAAACGGCACAACCCCAGTACAGCAGAAGAACAGGAAATGATGGAGAACCTCTTTGACTCCCTTTGCTCCTGCCTGATGCTCAGTTCCAATCGCGATCGCTTCCTGAAGGGCGAGGGTCTGCAGCTGATGAATCTCATGCTCAGGTACCCAGATAACCATGTGGTTTTCTTGCCTGCTGTTGACGTCCCAACATACATGTTCTGGGTAGATACTTCTGGGTTTCTGCTTATGAACGTTCTGTGTTAGCAGATTTGTCTGTCTTCTCTTTTTTCTAGCATGTAAGTTTGACTTTTTCAGACAAATACGCTCCACTCTTTGTCTTTAGCTTTGTTTCCTAAGAACTGGGGTTACTACAATAGCTGCTGGAAAGTACCAGTGCAGCCCTGTGTGGCAGACAGGCAGATGAAAGAATGCTGTAGGTCAGGCCACTATTCCTCTCAGGATTTGAAAGACCCCTGCAATGGTAAGAGGGAACCTTTGGATGTCTCTGTGGAAAACATTTTTCCTTTTGTTCCCCAGTTCAGGCTTCACTGTGTTGTATCCTCTGAGCTGGTGAATTTTTCATGGAATCACAGAATTGTTCTGGCTGGCAGAGCCCTTTCAGCTCATGGAGTCCACCCATTCCCCAGCACTGCCAGGGCACCACTGACCCGTGGCCCTCAGCACCACAGCTCCACAACTTGGAAACCCCTCCAGAGATCACGGGGACTCCACCACTGCCCTGGGCAGCCTGGGACAGCCCTGGACAACCCTGCAGGGGCTGCAAGAAATTGTTCCTCAGCTCCAACCTAAACCTCCCCTGGGGCAACTCCAGGCCGGTTCCTCTTGTCTTATCCCCACAAACAAAACAATTAACAAAGATGTCCCAAGTCAACCCTGCTTAGAAGGGAATAATTCTGGGTGTAAGGTGGCAGAGCAGTCCACCTATGATTAGCTTGCAGTACTTCCCCTCCAGGCGATGCCCTGGTGGTGGAGAAGGAAGGACCTCCAAGCCAGTGGAGAAGGAAGAGTCTTTGTTCCAGTGGAGAAGGAAGAGCCTTTGTTCCAGTGGAGAAGGCCTCTCTGCTCCCCTTGGTGAGGCTCTTGTGCCTCTCTCACTGCTGCTGTTCACTGGAAAGGGCTCCCAGGAGCTGTCTGGCTGTAGCCAGCCTGACGTTCCAACCCCAGAGCATCTTCTGCTCATCATCAGTCCCCGTTTGCTCAAGAGTGTGTCCCACTTGAGTGGCCTTTGGTGGTGTGTGGTGGTAGCGGAGTGGGTTCTGCCACAGCGAGACCCCCAGAATGCCACCGAGGGGGACACAGAGACTGTAAGTGCTTCTAGAAAGCTGATGGTGGGCTGAGCTAATGGGGGAGCGAGGAGCTGCCCAGCACCATCAAAAAGAGCTCCAAGGCTCCAGGGTTTGGGTAGGAACGGGACCCTTGGCGTGTGCTTCCAAGACACACAGAACACGGAGAGAGGTTTCACCTCTGAAGTGAGTTTGCTCGTTTGGAAAGCTGTGAGCAGCCTTGGTGTTGCCATCATTACTCTTGCTGGTTCTAACTCTGCCTTCTGAAGCAGGTTTACTTCGGATGCCATGGTAGGTGGCTTTGGTGTAAGGGGAAGTGTCAGGACCTGCTGGAATCCCACCTGCCTTTTTGAAGGCATCTGCTCTCTTGTTTTCTCTGCTTTATGGTGCATGCCTGTTGGTTTTCTGTGTAACATTGCCTTGGGTGCCTGTCCAGGAGTTTTGTGGTAAACACAGAGAGAGGGGCTTATTCCAGCTGCCTGCTCAGGGCAGTCTGCTTTGGACTCCTCTTGGAGGACCTGGAAGGCATTTAAAGGATTTTAGGCATCCAGGATGTGGCTGAAATGTGCTGCCCCTGGGCTGGGATGACAGCTCCTTGGAGTCAGCAGCGAGTTGGAAACAGGGAGGTTGCCTGAGGAACGCAGATTTTAGAAGCAAAAAAAAAAAAAAGAAGGAAGGATCTCAAACTGGAAAACTTTGGGTTTGCCCAGAAGGGTGGGGAGGGAGGTTTGGAAATGGGGAGTGTGGGGGAAGCATCCTTCAGAGGAGGCTTCTGAAATACAGCAGAGGTTGTTAAGAGCTGTCAGTGTTGGGGTTGGGTTGGGTTTGGGTTTTTTTTTAATTATTTATTTGTGGAGCTTTTAGCTGTGGATTGTGAGGTTTGTGGAGGAGAACTTCCCCCTGTCCAGGTGGTCACAGGAACCAACGCTCAGGTTGAGCAAGTGCCAGGAGGTGGAAGCAGCAGATCTGTGCGTGGGGCTGGTTTGGGATGTAGAATGGCTGGGGCTGGAAGGGACCTCTGAAGGTCATCTAGTCCAGCCCTCTGCAGTGAGCAGGGATACCCTCAGCTGGACCAGGCTGCTCAGAGCCTTGTCCAACATCAGGAGAGAAGAAAAACTGCGAGAGAAACTGCAAAGTTCTGTCAGCTTGAGCCTGGAGAGTCTTGCAGGCTTTGGGTTGGAGGGGAATGAAGGTAGAAGCTAAAGAGCTAAAGAAACCAAGTGAAAAGCTCCTTTCTTATTTTTTTCCCTTCATCTGACCGGGCTGTTTCAGGAAGAGGAACAATGGAACCATACATCTTTTCTTTTTCCTAGCAATCCAGAAGAAAATAAGCGGGATGTGGTTCGCTCTTTGTGCGGCACAACTGCGGGCAGGGGGAACCTCTCCTGCTGGTGCGGTGGGAAGGTGAATGAATCTTGTGACAAACTGGTGCCCGTGGAAAAGGGAGGAGGAATTGGGAGAGTGTCAGAGCAGTTCTTGGCTGCGTGTGACCTCGTTGTCCCTGCTCGGGCTAAAAAACCCCTTGTAAATGTACCGACGCTTTGCTGCGTGGTTATTCAGTGCGTCCATCGGTGCCCGGTAGCCCAAATTTCTGCTTATACAATCAACGAAGACATCAAAAGGCTTTGAATTCTTTCGTTTAATCCCCAAACAGCTCAAGAATGCCGGTTTTCAGATGCTCTTTAAAATGCTCTGAAGGGAAACGTAGAGATAAAGATTCCAAATATCATCTCGGGAGCGGAATTCTTCACGGGACTAAGTCTGGGAGCTGTGAGGCAGGTTGTGTGGCAGAGCTATCAGGGAAATAAACCACCCAAAAAAGTCAAATATTTGGGCTGCCTTTAGAAGGACTTTGGGTTTTGTGTGCGTGCAACTGAACTCCCCTCTCCTCGAGAGCTTTTCATAAAGCTTCTCCAATTAGAAACCTTGAATTCCCAGCACTTGCATCCGCGGATGGTTGCGCGGGACCTCTCCGGCTTTCGTTCCCTGCAGATGTTTTTCCCTTTTGGAATGAGAGGGTGACATGGGAGATTTCAAGTACAGATCTTTCCAGCAGCCTGTAAACGTCTCCTGGTGCTGCTGCTTCGCGGTGGCACCGAAGGAAATCGGTCTGAAATAGAGACGGAGTTGGCATCGGAGAGCTGGGAATCTGTGTGGCCCCATCACTGCTTAAAAAAAGAAGCGATGATTTCTCTTCCTTTGCAACCTACAGGGGAAAAAAAAAAGCTCTGTTTGCTTGAGTTAAAGGATTTTTATTTATTGCTTTTTTTTGCCTTCGTTGAGTCTGTGGGAGGAACTTGGAGAAAGCTGTTCGAGGAAGGATTCCTTCTGAGGATGGCTCTTCAGCGTGCAAAGCCCAGCGTTGGGGAAGCTTGTTTTTTATCTCTGGAGCGACTCACGTGGCAGTTCTTTCTCCCAGGCTTGTGCAGTTTAGTTGCTTCCAGCATCCTCAGGAGGCTGCTGCCATTCCGGGCTTAGGTTTTGATCTCAGACCTTAGTGACACCACCTCCCCCGGGGCTCAGGGTGGGTAAGGAAAAGCTGTCACCGTGGTGGTTCCTTCTTGCCGGGGTTCTCGGGGCGAGGCCGGTTGGAGTCTTCCCTCAGTGGACACACGAGGAGATGGCACATCCAAAGTTTCCTCAGCTGTGATTCTGTTCTAAGATGATGGGTTTGTTTTTTTTTTTCCCTCCCCCTCCTACGCAGGCATCTTCGCTTACCTGAACTACCATGTTCCCCGGACAAGACGGGAGATCCTGGAGACCCTTATCAAAGGGCTCCAGCGCCTGGAGTA
Organism: Actenoides lindsayi; assembly: GCA_025331215.1. Lineage (NCBI taxonomy): Eukaryota > Metazoa > Chordata > Aves > Coraciiformes > Alcedinidae > Actenoides > Actenoides lindsayi. Next base: position 34,584 of record WTSP01018832.1, on the reverse strand, counting down.
CCGAGGCTATGATTCTGCAGGTAGCTCTCACCCAGCAGCAGTTCTTTTGGGGGTTTTGGGGGGTTTTTTTTTTGAGTTTTGGCTTGTAACTGATGATCTTTTAGTGCGTTTGTGAACGGCTTCTGCTCCTGATGAAAGCCGAAAGGCCAATGGGATGTGCCGGGGATGGTGTGGCCAGAGGTTTGGATTAACTGCCAGTATGCACATCTCTGTAAATGTTCTTAATGCCTGTTTTCTAAGGCTTTAAAACTGCCTTCAGGGCAACGAAGGGAAAGCCTACCTCTCATCTAAGGGGTTTATTTATTTGTGCATTTTTAAGGTGCATTTATTTGTGCATTTTTAAGGTGCATTCATTTGGAGGGTCGGCTGCAGGGAGAAAGGGCACTGGGAAAAAAAAAAACCAAACCCAAATAAAAGGGCAGTATTTATGTAAAACCCTCTGTGACTTTCTGCACTTCACACACTTTCTTCACCTCCTCAGGTGTGGGAGTCGATGGTGGAAATGACAAAGACTGGGAGGCGAACGCTTGCAAAATCCAGCTTATCAAACAGAAGGGGAAAGTGAAGGCTCTGGACGAAGAGGTTCACAGTACGTGTTGCCCTCGTGTTCCTTGCCTGCCCTTGAGATGTCCTCTCCTCAGTTTCTGTGTTTGAATGTCACCCCTCTGCGCCAGAAACACGGTATTTCCACGTAACTTGTTTGTAGAGTGCCAGAGATGTAACCTCACAGGCGTGTGCTGCGGAGAACCCAGTGATCCTGGGGACGTTGTCTTGAAGTTCCTGGTCCCTCAAGACAAACGATTTGCACCCCGTTAAAATAAAAGCAAAGCAGTCTGTGATTCTGTGAAAATAGACCTGAAATGCATTTCAGGAAACAGACCCGAGAAAGACCCAAGATAAAAACTCCTTAAAGTAGAGAAAGGGCAGCTACTGGGACTACCAACAACCCGGAGCTTGGGCAAAAGAGAGAAATGCCCTAATAACTTCACCAGTTGGATTTTAAATTCTCATGCTTGTCCCATCTTCCCTGGATTTAAATGTTAAGTTCATTAAAGCTGGGCACACAGCGAAGAAAGACGAGGTCGTTGGGTGTGGGATACACCTCAGTGGTGTGAGAACGGGGAGCTGCTTTTCAGAGAAGTTGGGATCTCCAGTTTGCAGCCAGGAGCTGCTGTGGTGGTGTAACTGAACTTGATTTGCCCTGTGCCAGTGCTGCCCTCCCAGTGTAGGGTCCTCTCTGTCCCCCAGGAGGGTCCTCTCTGTCCCCCAGGAGGGTCCTCTCTGTCCCCCAGGATATGTTGATCTTAGCCTAGAAAAAAAAATAGGAGCTGCAGAGGCTGGGTGAGGAAAAGCTGCTCGGCAGAAAAGGACCTGGGAGTGTTGAACATGAGGCAGCAGGGTACCCAGGTGTCCAAGAAGGCCAATGGCATCCTGGCCTGGTTCAGAAATAGTGTGGCCAGCAGGAGTAGAGAAGTGATTGTCCCACTGTACTTGGCGCTGGTGAGCCCACACCTTGAGTACTGGCTCCAGTTTTGGGCACCACAGTATGAGAAAGATGTTGATGTGCTGGAGCGTGGCCAGAGAAGGGCAACAGAGCTGGGGAAGGGGCTGGAGCAGGAGGCTGGTGAGGAGCAGCTGAGGGCCCTGGGCTTGTTGAGCCTGGAGCAAAGGAGGCTGAGGGGAGACCTTCTGGCTCTTGCCAGCTCCCTGACAGGAGGCTGTAGAGAGGTGAGTGTTGGTTTCTTCTCTCAAGCAACAACTGACAGAGCAAGAAGAACTGGCCTCAAGTTGCCCTGGGGAGGTTTAGGTTGGACAGGAGGAAAACCTCCTCTCCCGAAAGGGTTGTCAAAGACTGGAACAGGCTGCCAGGGAAGTGGTTGAATCCTCCTCCCTGGATGTATTCAAAAGCTGTCTGGATACAGTGCTCAAGGACATGGTGCAGTGGTGGCCCTGGTAGAGTTAAGACGATGGTTGGGCTTGATGATCTTCAAGACCTTTTCCTCCCGTAGCGATTCTGTGATTCTGAGGTGGGTGTGCACTGCAGACATCAGAGCTGGGCAAAATATTCCTGGGGAGATGTTTGTCTGCTCCAGAAAACTGCAGGATGTACAGTCTTAAAGAGATTGTGGAGACACTTGTGGAACAAAAGGACTGGGTTTTTTTCAGAGATCCCTTAACTGCTAAGGGTAGGTTGTCTGGGGGTCAGCGTTGTAACCACCATGGTGTGTACCCAGCACCTGGCTGGTTCAGTCCCGGCTGACAGAGTATGACAAGACATTAAGGTTGGGTTCTTTCTTAGAAGCTGGCTTTTGTTTTGGTGGGGTGAAGGACGCAGGAGGTCACTTGCGTGCCTCTGTGTGGTGAACCCTCTGGAAACACACTGGATTTTTCTGTCGGCTTTGCTGGTTCTGTTTCCCCGTCGGTATTTCCGCCTCGTGACCCCAGGGGGCTTGGGACAGCCTCTCACTGCTAAAAACTTCTTCCTTCTTCTGTAGAGCAACAGGACATGGACCTCGACATCGAGTTTGACGTGCACCTTGGCATCGCCCATACCCGCTGGGCCACCCACGGGGAGCCCAGTCCCATCAACAGCCACCCGCAGCGCTCGGATAAAAACAACGGTGAGTTTGGGCTCGCTTCAGGAACCTCGGGCAGGTCTCGGAGCATCTGGAGAAGGTCACTGCCACCTGCGCTGCCCCCGATGTGTCCCAGGAAGGGGCGGGCGGAGCCGAGGCCGGGGGTTTATCGTAGGATAATCCGGTGGGATCGGCCGCGCTGGGTTGACGGTTGGACTCGGTGATCTTAAAAGGTCTTTTCCAACCGAACCGGTTCACGGTTCTGCGGTTCCCGACTCCGCAAAGCTCCGTGGTCTCTGGCGGCCACGGGCGCCCGGAGCCGGGCCAGGGGCTGAGCGGGGCCTTCTCTGTCCCCAGAGTTCATCGTCATCCACAACGGCATCATCACCAACTACAAAGACCTGCGGAAATTCCTGGTGAGTGCCACGCCCCCACCCCTGCCCGGGCCACCCGCCCGGCCTGAAACGGGCCAGAAGAAACGCACCAATGGGGGGAAATTCCAACGTCAAGATGTTTTGGAGGAAATGAGTTTTCTTCAGAGCCGAAACTC
>WTSP01018832.1:10320-26965 GCA_025331215.1 Actenoides lindsayi | reverse complement strand
CTCATGGCACCTTCAACCACCTCTTTGTGCCCATCGGGAGCACAGGATCTGGGTGTCGGGAGCACCCGAGGCCGTGCTGGGCACAGGAGCTGGGCTGTTCATATGTGGGGTTTTAGTTTGTATGTTGCATGGGGTTCATGAGGTTCCATCTCTGAAGGGAAGGTGTTTTCTGCAGCTCTCTGGAGCTCAGGCTTCCAGAATCCCTGGAGAAGCTGGCCCTGCTGATGGCCAGGAGGCCTGGGTGGCTCAGCCTGGGCTGTCTGCGGGCAGCTCCCGCACTGCTGGGTCTGCAGGGGGGTGCGGGCAGCGTGGGGGGAGCTGAGCTGTGCCGATGCTTTGATTTTCATAGATCCTTATTCCAGGTCCACAATGGTATCTGAGCACCGAATGGCAGCGCAGAGCAACTGGTGTGTGGCTGAGGAGAGCTGTTCCCTCGTCGCTCCGGGGAAGAGCACAGCTTGTTCGGGGGGATTTATTTTTATATCTGCACATCACTGTGTTCACTAGAGAATGAATTCTCTTGGGGAAGAGAAAATCAGAGGAGGTTGCCATGAACATGAGGCGGAAGGTGGTGGGGCTTGTGACTGCCCTGCCTGGGGGTTGGTGTCCTGGTGGGCTGACCTGGCTCTGGGGATGCTGGGGGCTCTTGTTCTCAGCATGCGTTGGCTCCTGCGGCTGTGTGGTCGGTTGGCTTTATGGGCTGTGTTAGCGGCTGCTTTTTCAGTTCACGTTTCACAAGTTCTTAAATTTTCCCTTGGATAAACAATAAATTCCTCTGTTTCTGGTTTGAGAGGCACAGGACCCTTGGAGATCCCTTTTGGACCATCAGTGAGAGTTACCAGCATCAGCACTCTGAGCTCGCCCAGAATCTGTCCACATCCTTCTAGACATGAGTTCTGGAGATGGGGTTTTCTTCCCAACAGCTGACCACCAAGCCATGCTTCCCAAACTTACTCCTTTATCAAACTGGATTATTGCTAGGTCTAAATCCTGATCTTCTTAGGGTGGCAATGTTTTCCTTGTGTACCCAACCCTATCTCCCCGTGCTGTTTTGTGCTGGTGTTCATAAAGTGGTGAAGAAATTACTTCTTCAATAGCCAAGAAATAAAAAATAAGAAAATAAAATGATAGCAGTAAAATACCTAAAAAGAAATAAAAAGAAAATAGAAAATAAAAAGAAATAAAAGGCATTAAAGATAAATAACCAAGGTAATGTTCTCAACCACCGTTTTGAAAAGACTATTTGTGGATATAATGCTCTGACTTTTTGAGGAAAATCTTGCTTAGGGTTTGTGCTCCAGCTCTTCGTTCTTTCCCTGTGTTTATTTCCCTTTTCACACTGTCTCTTTCAAGCAGTGTGGTCCTCATGTCCTGGAAGAATTTAACTCTCCTCGTTATCTTCACAGAGAGAAGAAGATTTCCCGCAGCAGTGCCCTGAAGGTGCTGGACCACGCCATGATTGGCCCGGAGGGCACAGACAACTGCCACAAGTTTGTGGACATTCTTGGTCTGAGGACCATCTTTCCTCTCTTCATGAAATCACCCAAAAAGATAAAGAAAGTTGGCACAACTGAAAAAGAACACGAAGGTAGGTGTGCTTCCAGACCCTCCTTGTTGTGGAGGAGCTGAATGGAAGGCGAGGGTCTGAAAAGTACCTCTGTGGAGATGGGAATGCCATGTCCCGGGGGGGGATGGCACTGGGAGTGGCACGTCGCAAGTCTTTCCAGGCCTCTGTGGTGCAGGCAGCCTGCCCGGCCGCTGTCGCAGGCTGGCTGCTGGTGACACATTGTCCTGTTGGTTTCGGTATCAGCGGTTCCTGGCGATTCCATTTCATGTGCTGTTAATAAGTTATTTTACTCCTGTAGGGTCGGTTGTTTGAAGCTCCGACTCTTTGATGCAGAACTCTTTTGAAAAGAGTAATGAGGCAACTACAAATGTCACCTCAAAAGCAGAGTTTTCATGGCTCTGAGCACTGAAGGGTGACTCGATGAACATCAGGCATTGCAGAAATAAACTGCATGCTTTTGAAGTTGCTTTTTTTGTTGTTGTTGTTGTTTCTATTTTTTTTTTTTCCACTCTCCCTGGAAAACTGCTTTAACAGAAATCTGCTGTGGAGTGTTACTGCAGGACCTTGTGCTGCACTGACTCTAGGGTCGGTCCTTCCTGCTTCTGGCAATATTACCTTGGCCGTTTTGTTGATAATTGACCATGTCTTGTGAGAAACTGTAAGTACTGCCAGTGAGGCTTAAGGTTTTGTGCCAGTTCATTACTCCTCTCAGTTCTGTACAGGGTGAATATTGTCAAAAGCTGCAGACATGTGAGTGGGTCTCAGGCTTGCGTAGTATCCATCCTTAACTCCTGCAGCAAACCAAGGGAAAATGGAAGGGAACAGCACCAAAATAGGAGCTCTAAACCCAAATGTCTTGTTTGGGGACTGTCCTTATAACATAGGTGGATTTCCCGAAGTTCTCCAGAGCAGAGGCAGGGGCATACAGCCTCCTGCAGACCTCATACTGCCTGGAATTGAGCAGCCTCTTGCTCTGGAATAGGTCAGAGCTGGGGCAGTTTGGGGGCCATCTGCTTGTTCTATTCCCTTCTGAGGACAGGGTGGAGAGGGAGAGGAGGGGTGAATTCAGCAAGCAAATGTTTTCTTCTTGAAAACAGTACCAGTGGTGAGCTGGTTGTAGTTACATTTGCTCTAGAGACCAACATTTCAGTACTGGTGAGACTTCATTTCAAATCCTGGCTCCCAGAAAGATATTGAGGGGCTGGAGCGTGGCCAGAGAAGGGCAATGGAGCTGGGGAAGGGGCTGGAGCAGGAGTGCGGTGAGGAGCAGCTGAGGGACCTGGGCTGGTTCAGCCTGGAGAGAAGGAGGCTGAGGGTCAAGTTGCCTCAGGGCAGGTTTAGGTTGGAGCTGAGGAACAATTTCTTCCCCTCCAGGGCTGTCCCAGGCTGCCCAGGGCAGGGGTGAAGTCCCTGTCATCCCTGGAGGGGTTTCCAAGCCGTGGAGCTGTGGTGCTGAGGGCCATGGGTCAGTGGTGCCCTGGCAGTGCTGGGGGAATGGTTGGACTGGAGGATCTGAAAGGGCTCTTCTGACCCAAATGAATCTGCCTCTGGGGTTAAGAGGTGGCACGGCCCCGCTGTGCCGACAGCACCAGCACGGTGAGGCGGGCTCGGAGCTGCAGGGCTGGGCCCCAGTGGCAGTGCCGTGGGCTGCATGTGCCCGTGGGTGGGGAGCAGGGGCTTCCCTGCAGCCCAGCACCCGCCGTGGGCACAGCCCAGGCTGCCAGTTCGCTGCCTTATCTGCCGGGTGTTGTGCTGCTGTCTCGGGTAGATAAGGGGGAGGGAGGAGCGCTGCCCTGTGTCCCAGGGTTTGGGTAATCAATCTGCGGAGCGCCCTTGAGTTTAGATGATGGATTCAGGGGATGTTTGAAATCTTCATTTGCAGTATGAAAATGAGGTTGTTTAATTCTTTGTACCGAGGGAAGGCATGAGCCAGAACGTGAGCTGCTGAGGGGAGGTCTGAGTCTGTGGCTCGTGTCATTGGCTTAATTTTTCAGTTTGGGAAAGTGAGTAATCTCCTCATCTGCCTCATCTTGAGACTGCAGGTGACGTCTCTGTGCAGTCTTGGCTGCTGGAGGATTGGGTACTGGTCTGGAGGGCCCTGCCAGGGTCAGATCCCAACTATTGCTGTGAGAGGGGAAAAAAGCAGATTTGCCCTCAGGAGACGGAGTGATCTGTGCGAGGAGCCCTCCGACCATCCCTCCATCTCGTTAACATTCAGAAGAAACAGAGGACATTAATAAAACTGATTTCTGGACTCATCTTAAAATAAACTCTCCCTAAAATGCTGTGGCAGTAAGTCCAATTTTCTTTGTTTTGCATCAGTGGGCAGGTGAGTTACTGAATGTCTAATGACGGGAGTTAATTGAGATGTTTAACAGGGTTCCCCTGGAGCCTGTCACAGCCATTGTCCCGACACGTGTATGAGCAGTGCAGTATATGTTTTAACTTTGCCAAGCGTTGCACCAGCAATATGGTAATGACTCGGTGCTCGGGGGCACCGCTGGTCGATGGTCGGCTCCCACGAGCCCCCGGCTGAACAGAGCCGTGTCGATTGAGAATCGATGCCCCTCGCCCGGCGTTCGTCCTGGGAACGCGCTGCCTCCTGCTCCTCGCTTCATTTATTTATCGAGAAGAATGCTGGTAGGCAGCCTTCTGTCGCCTCTTGTAGAACTTCATCCTGAGTTCAAACTGTTAAAAACAAATAATTAAAAATTAAAAATTAATTAGAATGATCCTCTTCTGCCGAGAGCGCGTTCGTGTGCATGTCAAACGGGGGAACGTGTTCCTGGAAAGGATTAGCCAGAGTGGCTTTGTAGCCTTTTGTTTACCAAAAGGCGGTTCCAGGGAGCTGCGCTGCGAACGCGTTAGCTGTGGTGTCAGCAAGAGAGCGTGGGGACCGACGCTCGTGGCTGTGCTGCGAAATGGGAAACTCTTATTGGGCTATTAACCCTGGACCCTAATGACAACTGCTTAAAGGACAGCCCTGCTGAAATGCTTCAGTGCTGGGTGAGGCACCAAAGAGCTCTGCCAGGAGGTTTGTCCTCTGAGACTCTGCCCCCTCCACCTGTCCCAGGCATCTCTTGGGCTGAGGGTGCTGGGACCAGCAGCAGCAGGGGGCTGAGGGTGCTGGGACCAGCAACGGGGCTGTGGTCAGCTGTGGAGACTCTCCTCATTGAGCATCCAGTGCTCCATCTTTGGAGCACAAAATCTGCCGTGTGTGTCTGGTGGTGGCAGGAAAATACTCCCCTTGTCTTTGATTTATGATCGTGTTGCCTTTGACATCAGAGACGGTCTATAAAATAGTGAAAGCAGTGTTCTGAATGTGACAAAATAATACATACCCTGGTGGAAAAAAGTCTCAGTGTGATTTGGTGAGCTTTTATTTATTACAGAAATTTATAATCCAAATTAAATTTGATAAAAATAACTTTTCTGTAATGTATTTCTCCCTGTTTTTAAAAGGCAGCATAAAGGTGGCAGTGCCGGTTAGCTGCATCTTAAACACTGACAGTGCTTGAAAATTATTTTACTCTGGGGAGCCTGTGAACAATTTAAACCCAAACTGCACATATTTATGCTTTATATGCAGTATGTAATTAGGAGGAAAGAAAGGGAAAATTTCTTTATGGATGATCCAAGCCCGAAGACTGGGCTGGTGGTGTCTGACGGCACGTGATCGACGCTTGAATTTTGCCTGGCTTGGTACAGATCACGACAGACTTTTGAGAGTATTGGGCTTGGGAGAAAAATCTCATTCGAAGAAAATCTCAGTGTTCCTATTTCTGAGGCAGCGAAGCAAATCAGACTAGAAATATTTTGCAGCTGAAGACAGAGATGGCAGAGAGTTCTCCTGTGTCTGTGCGGTCTGAAATACTCGTGGGTATCCCGGCCCATTGGGCAGCCTTGAAGAGCAGCAGCCTGCTGGGGATGGTTGTGTGTCCTGGGGGGGTTGGGGTGGGCTGAGGTGGGTTGAACAGGTTGGGGTGGGCTGAGGTGGGTTGAACAGCTTGGGGGGGGCCCCCCTGTCAGTGCTGCTGGAGTTCTGTGGTGGTGCCCTCGATGCCGTGGAGCAGAGGGACCCGCAGGCGAGGCGGGCTGGGGGGTGGACCACGAGTGACAAGTGTTCCAGTAGAAATTCTGGTGGGGGGATCGCTGTATGGAGGGAGCGGTGAGATCTGCTGTGGAACTGAGCTGGGAGGGCAGAGGATGTGTGTCCAGTGTGTGAGATTGCAGGGAACGACCGGGAGTTTGGCTCTGGGTGGTTTGTGGCATAAGTGTAGGGTAAGATCTGAAAGAATGCTTCTGTATTGTGGGTTTTGAAGTGGGAGGGGATGCTGCACGAGTGTCTGTCTTCCCAAAACTCTTCCACTGCAGACTGAGGGTCAGCTTGTCTTCACCATCCATAAAGCTGCAGCAGCTCTTGGGACCAGGCAGCAGCAACAGTCAAATGAAGCGTTGGATGCCAACTTGAGATTCTCAAACAGTCTCGGTGAGCTAGAAATGGAGACAGCAGAACCTCCTCTGGCATTAGAGGCTCTGTACTGGAGCGGCCGTAGCTCGCGTGAAGGGCTCTGTGTTCTCCTGCTCTTTGTCAGGGCAGTTATTTGCAGTCTAGTTTTGCTCACTTGGAGGGTCTAATGAACTATAAAAGAATGTTTGTCCAATTCATCTTCATTTAAATGCCTTCTCTTGCCTCAGATGTCAGTTTTACTTAGGAATGCTTAATTTGATAACCTGAGAATTAGTTCAGCCAATTTCCAAAGGAGAATTCCTGTCACTGGGGGTTTTTGCCTGCTTGCCCTCTAACAAGCAGGAAGCCTCTTTTGGAGGTGCTCAGCGCTACGTTTCCTTGAAGAAGCAGCAGCAGTGAACCCCGTTTCTTAGCAAATGTGCCCTTGCTGCTTTGTAACAGCCGCTGAAAGGCAGCGACGCGCTGGGAATGAACATCTGCTGCAGACCTGCGTTCCCTGGGCGTGGAGGAGTGAAAAGGCAGCAACAGACAAACGGCCTGATAAAGAGTTACGGTTATTAACCGAACACCCCCTGCCAACCATCAGAAAATATTTCTCACGTGGTGGTCTTCTGAAGCGAGTACCTGGGGAAGGCATCACTCTGTTTAAACAGGACTTTATTATGCCAATTTGTTATTTTTTCCATCAGCCTTCTGGAATGTGGCAGGAATCTGTTATTTGAATGAGCCATGACGCCGAGTACAGAGTTAAATTTATCTCAATTAAAGTTAGCATCCTCTGCTACAGCAGCCACGCAGGAATAAACTTTCTCAGTCGATAGGGAGGATCTCGCCATTCGGCAGGAGGGTTGGATTCCAGCACTCCAGGGGTGGTGTGTGGGTTGGATTCCACCACTCCAGGGGTGCTGTGTGGGCAGCTTTTCAACCTTTCCAGGCCCCGCTTTACCCAGCAGTGAAATCGGGATTTCCTGCTGTTGTCAGTATTTGAAGATAAGACTTTTCTTGGTAAAATACTGCGATACTTGAGCAGATTACTCTCTTAAAATGTGGATTATTAATGCACGTGGAAGCAGGGCAGCTCATGAGATGCTGCTCCACTGGCGCAGCACATCCCTGGATCTGTCTGTAATTCTGTTAGGACCCAAGGCAGGAGCAGGGGGTCTTCCCTGGCTCTAGGAGCTGTGTCTCTAAACCACCGTCCAAATGTGTTCCGTGTGCGTGGAGGAGACGCTGCAGGAGTCCCCCCTGGTGCTGTTCTTCTGCCAGCCTCATCCCGGCTGTTCGGACAGCGTGGCCTCGGCACCAGCGACCTCCCTCCTGGTGCTGGGGAGCTGCTGGTCCTGGGGGTGTGCCAGGGGCTGCCTCCAGCTTTCCCAGGACACGGCCATAAAGCTCCAGAGTTTTGTGCAGGGGCAGGGTAGAAGTTTCTCAAAGAAGTGCCTTTAATTATTTATTTGTTTGTTTGTTTGTTTGTTTATTTATTTATTTTCTTTCTGGTACTTTCCTGCTCCTGATTAGAACCCCAGTTTATCTGTAGGGTTCTTGAGAAGGCTCTTGAAGGTGTTCTGCTGGGCTCACCAGGACACCCTGCTCCTGCACCTCATGGCCGCTGTCCCCCGTGCCCAGAGCCTTCCCCTCCCTGCCATTGGTGTTGCAGGGGCTGTGCCCGAGCCCCCCACCCCCCCCAGGCAGATGTCCCTTGTGATGAAATGTAAAGAAAGATGGAGGGGGGATAATAAAGGCAAGAGGGGTGTGATGTTAGGTGGAGATTTGACAGGCCCTCCCGCTGCCGCAGCTGCCAGTGCCAGCCATGGCACAGATTAATCTGTATTCCAGCGCACCATGGCTCGAGTCAAGATCGATCTAATTAGGGTGTTTTAAACACTGCGGGTGTGCTGAGGTCTTCGTGCCTGTCTGGAGAGGGAAAGACTCCCAGAGCCCGAGGTGGTCCTGGTCTGAGCGGGACCCTGGTGCTGCTGGGTGAGCCCGTGGGCTGTGACCTGCCCGGGGACAGGGCACTGCAGCCTGGCAGCGCGGGCAGCGGCGGGACGTGCTGCTGAACCGGCCCTGGGGCAGCAAACAGCCTTATCTGCTGACAAGAAAGAAGCCTCTGTCTTCCATATCCATGAATCTGCAAGATTTTGGGATGTTTATAGGGGGGAAAAAAAGGTGTTCTCGATGCGGATCAGCTGGTAACTGCTGCTCCTTTCCAGGGCTTGTCGGTGGTGCTGAGCTGGCTCGTTTTGGTGCTTGCTTTGCAGAGGAAACCTACTGAGTCATTCTCAGGAGCAGCTTCTGCCTCTGGCCTTGTCTGTTGCCCTCCCTGAAGCGATGCTTTCTGTGCTGTGGACTTTGGCAGGAGTGTTGAAAGGTTCCCAAAACACCCCGGGGCTGCCCGAGGTGCAGCTTGTGGCCTCGCTCTGCCGGCTGGGATCAAAGCCGGGCAGCAGGGTTTGCTTTCCTAGCATTTGGAACAGCACCAGCTGCTAACGATGTTCCAGAGAAGATCTGACCCGGAGCAAATATTGTCACTGGGGACCTGAACATCGCACACGCGTGGGAGAGGTATTGGTGCAGCCCCTGGGGACAGGGGGAGACCCCCAGGTCCGCAGAAACCATTGCTCCAGGTTAATGCCTCTCGCTTCTCATCGCTCCTGGAAATGCTTTAACCCTTGGAATGGTGGATCCGGGGATTGTCCTGGGTTTGGCTGCTGTTCCTGCCCAGGGATGTTGGTGTTTATTGGGCCAGGGGTTACATTACTGCGTGATTGTGGTTTTGGGGGGGAGCATGAAACACAGTAGTGCATCTTTTTTTTTCCTGGAAATTGATTAAAAAAAAATAAAGTTTAGAGAGTTGAGAAGTATTTCTGTAAAATATATTTTTCAACATTTTGACCAGGCAGTTATTTCCTGGATTTTCTGGAGTGATGTGTTGACAGAATAACCTCATTCTTAAAAATCCTGTGTCAGCTCCTTTAGGCTTCTCAGGAGTTTTAAAGATTTTATTGATAAAATGGATAAATCTCTGCATACGAGCACCAAAGCAAAGATGATGGCTAAAATACATTTCCTAGCAAAGGAATATTGGAAAAAAAGCAATGAAGATATATCATTGGTGAGAATATTACTGCTAAAATACTGCGTCAACACTTCTAAATGCTCCAAAAAAGGAAGGCTGGGGAGAAAGTAGCGTGAAATAGAGAAGGCAGCCTGCTTTCTGAGACAGTGTGCAGCTGTTGGGATGTCTGTTTAAAAACAGTCTTCATTTTGTTGTGTTTTTTTTTCCCTTAACAGGATCTTGCAAGGGCTTCGGAGGCTTTTACAGTACTTATTTAATGCAGACACTTAATTTGGTGTCAGTCTTTGGGGCCGGACCGTTTCTCCGCAGCGAGAGCGCGCGCTGGCCCGGCCCGAGCCATCCCTCAGCCCGCGCTAGCCTGTCGAGATGACAGAGCAGCCGCGCGGTGCTGGCCACCCGATAAACCTGTTATCTCCCTGCTCCGCCTGCCAGCAGCTCTCCCAATCTCTTTGGTACATGAAAAATTGACACCACCTCGGGCAGAAATCTGTTTCTAAGGCAGCCACATTTATAAGCGGCTAATGAAAGGGGGGTCGCGTGCGCGCGCAGCCCGCTCTGCCCGCTGCCCCGTGCCGGTGGCCGCTGTCGCCAGGGCAGGGGCTGCTTGGAGGTGGCTTTGCCTTCCCGCGGGCACAGGAGCGGCTCTCACCGCGCAAGCTCCTGCCCGTTGGTTCTTTGTCAGCTGGTGCGAGGGATGGAGGCGCTGGGAGCGCGGGTGAAAAGGGTTCGACGGTGGAAGGCGACGGTCCCTCTCCCCCGCGCCTTGCCTTTTCCTCTGGGAAAATAACAGATCCCGGTGCCCCTTCTCCTTTCCCTGCCACCGTGTGTGAGGAGGTGTTTATGGCCGTTATTTTTCACCGGTCTTAATCGGTGGGATACAGGGACCGTATCTTGGAGAGGTTACAGGTTTGAATACACCGAGACACCTGAGCTGCCAGGTCTGTGCTGAACGCAGCCCTCTGGGCAGGCGGCCACAGAGCAAACAGCTTGGCAAGGGAGAGAAACTCACGCCTCTCTTGTTTGCTCGGAGCCTTTGTGCTTGGTTTTATTTCCCCGCATTAAAACCGTATCCTCTTTGATGCTGCCAGCATCGTTTCTGCTCTTGGCACGTGTTTTGCAAGTGATTTACGTCTCCGCATCTCCTGTGGCTCCCAGGGCCGGGCTGCGGTGTGTGGCTGCTCCGCTCCCTGCCCGCGGGGAAGGGAGACGGGCACCTTCCCTCGCCTCGCCCCGGCTCCTGCCTGGAAACTCTTCATGGGCAAGATGGGAAAGAGCCAGAGCACGAGAGCTGTACCTTGAGAGCTTGACTGGAAACGTTTCAAACTCAGTATGATTTATTTTTTTTTCATATATATATCAGAGAAGATATATAAAGAGAAGCACTTGCTTTTGTACTTCACTGAAGTCTGGTTCAGCCAGGTATTAGTGGTTAAAGAAGCATAAGACCTTGCATGAAAAAGTGTGCTTTTGGAGAAGATCATGCTGCTTTCTGTCCCCCAAGGAGCCGAGAGCTCAAGGCCCCGTTCCGAAACGCTGTGTTTTTGAACACCGCTGGAACCTGGGGCTTTGTGCACCGTGTTGCTGAGCGATGGTGCCGGGCGGTGTGCTGGGAACCGTGCTCAGGAGGACTTGCTGAAAGCAGTGCCACGTGGCCCTTCCTTTGGTGGTCCCTGTCGAGGGACACCCGTGTTCCTGTCGAAGCTCTCAGAGCTCGGTGCTGCTCCTCGGGAGGAGGCCGGGGTTGCTGTGGGTTCAAGGCTCTTGGTTCGGTGACCTCTGACTGAGGCTGTGGTTCAACATTAACCCAGATGTCTCAACACTGGCAGCGTTGGCTTCTTGCTTGGCTCCAGCGTTTGTGTTGGAAAACAAGACCCCCCCCAAGTGCAGCTGGGATGACTGGAACACATTTATTTGGTTGTTTCTGGTTTGTTGTGGCACATTCATGTTAATTCCAGAACTGGTTTGTTTGAGGACTGTTTCCTGGAGCTACTACCAGTTAAGCCTCGGCAGGAGCTGTGCTCTGGCGCAGTTACTCCTCTCTCAGCCTCTCCTCTTCCAGTAGCCATCTCCTCTTTGGTAACCGAAGGGCCTTTTGGGTGGCAGTGGTGGCTTTGGCCAGGATTCCTCTTGGCCAAGGGAGGAGGTGGAGAGCGGTGCCTTCAGCTGAGACGGAGGGGGCTGGAGAGCCTGTGCTGCTGGGCAGGCATGCCAGCCCGGCGGGGGAAGCTGGAGCAGGATTCCTGCTTTATGGAAGGTGTTTTGTTCAGGGCACCAAGGAAGAGCAGGGTCAGTGCAGCAGGGCCAGAGGAGACCTCGCTAGCTGGGCTGTGAGGGGCTGCCTGAGCTCCCTGCCAGTGCCGCTGGCTGCTGCTCGGCCTCCTCTCGCCGGTGACGGGAAGGAGCCAGGGTTCTGCTTATCGACAGCTACACGTGGGGCTGCGAGTAGTAAATTTAATAGCATGTTACAGAGAAAATAAGCTCCCGTTCCTGATCTCAGCATGCAATTTTCATTTCGTATCTCTAGAACATGTCTGTTCCATCCTGGCCTCCCTTCTGCGAAACCTGAGAGGGCAGCAGAGGACACGGCTGCTGAATAAATTCACAGAGAATGACAGTGAGAAGGTGAGTGCTGAGCAGCGCCCACGGCCTCTGGGCTGGGAGGATGCTTGATAAGGGCAGGGTCCTGCATGCACTCGCTAAGTGGCTGAAAAGCCATCACCCTACCTGCCTGTACCAGACCTGTGCTCTCCCAGGCCCTCGTTCTCTCATTTGTGCCGTTATCTACAACCTGGAGAACTGGAAATGCCTTTAGTGCGTGGCCCCCCACATCCCCTGTGTTTTCTGGAGCTCTTGCACAGTTCCCTTTCCAGGGCTGTGTGTCTGCCGCAGCCTGATCGAACACCGGTGCGTCGTGCTGGCTGTGACACCGAGGCAGCCTGAAAGGTGCCGCTTTTTCTGGCAAAGCTCTTCTGCGGCCAGTTTAGGAATTGCTACAGTGCACATTTGACATTCCCCATCCTCGCCGAGAACGTGTCACTTCAGTGGTGTTTACTCGGGGAAATTCTTCACAAAATATTTACAGAGCACTGGGTAGATCAAACAGCTGCGGAGCGGAGACGGCGGCTTTTGCAAACCAGGAATCTCCAGGGATTTGTAAATTCTGCCACTGGGGAAGCACTGGTTCCTTCGCGTTCCTCATTAGTGTGTTTTAAAGGTGTTTTTCATAACCTGTTCTTCCAATCGCAGAAAATTTCCCATTACTCAGTAGGCTTTCAGCTGCCTAATGCAGTTCAGAGGAGAGCAGGGGACACGTAATGCGCCCGACACGTTTACCGTGAGCTTGGCTGCGCACAGCCTACACTGGAAGGTCTGTGAGGAAACTGGGAGAGCTGGAGAACCGCAGTGCAGGAGAGCGGGCGAGCTGGGGACACGTGTCCATTTGCTGCCTTTTAGCTGGAGCTGATGGGAGCATATTGAGATAGGGGATCCCACTCAAGCGCCTGTGGACTCGGCGTGCTCAGCAGGCCAGCGCCGATACCTTCCTTCCTGCCAGAGACAGAACTGCCTGTTTCTTTGTGAAGGCTGCAGCTGGGAGGAAAACAAAATAGCATGAAGGATTAAAGATGATCTGCATTGTTCTTTTTTTCTTGCTAAGGTCTCCCTTTTCTGCCTTTGCAGGTCGATAGGCTGATGGAGCTGTATTTTAAGTACCTGGATGCAATGCAGGCAGCTGATAAGAAGATTGATGGAGAGAAACATGTATGTATTGCTCCAGTCTTGCCAGCTCATGTCTATAATACCTCTGCACGGGCTTGTCATCTGCACAGACCCTTTGGCTTGGCCAGGTCACTCTTCCGAGCCGTGTCCTCGTACCCGTGCCGTTACCTCTTCGTTCTTGTTGCCTCGCTCTCCAGTTTCCAGTTAACCTTGGATAAAATGGGCTGAGAACTTCTCTACATCAAGGGCCTCTGCCCTTTTCTTAGAGCAAATTCTACTTGGAGGGCCTGAGTCTGTGCTTCAGTTTGCCTTTGCTTTTCCTTGGCTACAATCTTGCTTGGTTTGGCAGATGGAGAGTAAGTGAAATGCAGAGAGACAATTACATGATAATGTGCAGGGCCTCCTACCCTGGTCTTTAGGGTTCTGATCAGCTGCAAGAACGTGTCTGGTTTGATTAGTTAGACAAGGCTGCAGCCAAGGGCTGGTGTGCTCCCTGCACACCAGCAGTGAATCGTTTGAATGACACGAGCCTCGGTACCACACAGTACTGTCTTGGAACTGAAGCTGGAACAGACTTTTTGAAAGAGCTGTTGGAGTCAGGAAGCAGCTTGCAGAGCTGTTAGCAAGCTTGGCTGGCTTCCCACAAGATTATCTGTATCAGTGCTGAAGAGGGTGTGAGATTGATTAGCACTGACGGAGAGTAATCGCCGCAGCCGCCGTCCCCGCGCCGGGAGCTCGGCGTGCCACGGGCTGCAGCCCCCTGCCAGGCTCCGACAAACGGCTGCCCACCCGCCGCCGAGGCCGCTTCTCTGGGCGCTGCCCGGTGTTCTGAGGGCACCAGCACTCAGCAGCACTGCTGCTGCTCCTCAGAAAGGCACAGGGGGGAGTGATGAATGGGGCGGCTTTTGCTGCCAGCGATCGGGCTCCGTGTGGGCAGCTGCAGCTTCACAAATGAACAGTGGCCTGAAGAAAAACAGCCTTTACCCTTTCCTGCTGTCCCTCCGTGCTCCCTTCATCCTCCTCGGAACTGAGAGGGAAATCACTTGTTTTTTATGCTCCAGCATTGGTATGTGGGGTTTAGAATTCAAAAAAGGGTGGATTTTTCTGGCTGAGGTCTGGTGCTGCACGGGTGGCTGCTCTGCAGGGCCCTTACACACACCGTGCAGAGCTGGTGGGGGTGCCACGTCTGCCAGTGTTCACACTGGTAGCAAGCAGCCAGCCCAAAGCAGAGGTGAAGGGAATTTGAGTGTGGAGGTTTGTGGAGAAGCTCATTAATGAATAAGATTAACCCATTCCTGTTTAGTGATGCACAAGAGAAGAGAAACAAAAGAGCCTCAGGTTTTCCTCCTGAAGGCCACTGTGCTTTCGCCCCCCTGCGGAGCTCTGCAAGCTGGAGTGTCTGGACTAAATGGGTCTCAATCCTTCACTCCTATTAGAGCTAATAGTAGGATTTGGCAGAAATGTCTCATATGTGCAATATAGTGGGCACAACATGTGCAAAATATGATGCTGAGGTTAATTCCTAACTTGGAACATCCTCAGAATTGCGATTTGCTTTGTCTTGTAGCATCCTGAAATGGTCAGTGGAACTTGGTCTGCTGAGAACTGAAGTGGCACAAGTGTCTTCCCCACACAGCAGCAGGCAACAGCCATCATTCTGTCCATTGAATCATGGCCCTGTCTGGCTGTGACAGGATTTATGGAGCTCTCTGTTTCTGGTTGTGGCCCATGAATCCCTGAAGTGGATGGTTTGAACACTTGGTCCTTCATAAGCTGCGCTGTGTCACCTGGGGGCTTTGACCCTCCTCTTGAAGTAGAGGACATAGTATCCCAAAACTCCAATAAACATATCTTCACCTTTCTCCCTGCCCCAAAGAAGGCTGATACCTGGTGGGATTTTACAGGCTCGGCCTGTATGGCTGAGCGTGAGGTCCAGGCCTGAGGGGCAGAGTGTCCTGGAGTAAGTCTTGCATTGCAAGAAGTGAAAACCTGGTTGTAGCAGAAGTGACTGAGGGGATCACACCCAGGGGTGATCTTAGTGGTGCCACTGGCATGAGACACCCCTGCTCGTGCTCTTCCTCTGAGCTTGGCTTATTTTAGCACAGCCCAGTTCTTCAGCCTGTGGCAGTGAGGGGGTGGGAGCAGTTGAGGGTAGAGGGAAGGGGACCAGTCTCTGAACTGCATCCTCAGCCTGGGCAGAGAAACAGGATGAGGCCCGCTGAGTCCTTTCTCAGTGTTACCCACTTGTTTGCTGCTGTGGAAGTTGCTCGGAAGCGACTGGAGGTGATAACTCTGTGATTGCCCCAATTGCCAAGTGAAACCCAGGAGCAAAGTCCGTGTGGGCATTTGTCTCCTAAACCTGTAGTTAATGCAACCTGGAAAACATCTTGTCTGCCCCTCAAATTCTTCAGTTCTTTCCGTGGGAAATGGCGCAAAATCCTGTGGCTTTTTGCTCCCTCCAAAACAAGGTATAATTGCAGGTGGCAGCAGTAACCTTTAGTGATCTCTAAAGATGGTAGGAAAAGGCAGGAAATGGTTTAATATATTTATAGTTCCACAGAAAATTATGCTCAGCAGGTTTATTCGATAAAATATTCTCACCAGACACTTTGTGCTATAATGACTTACAAATTACATGCTAATTGTGCTGCAGTTAAGTCATTCCATCCTTGAAAGGCAGAGGTGGAACTCGGAGCAGGAGAGCGGTGTCCACAGACTGGGATCACCGAGACAGGAACTGGTGTCAGCCCAGCATCTCAGTGGGGCTCAGAGAGACTGAATTGCCTGGGGTTGTGCCAAGGGCCCTGCCAGGGGCTGGGCGAGTGCAGGTGGAAGGAGCAAACCGTGTTCACGGGAGGTGTGGGTTGGACTTGCACTGTGGGCTCTCCCAGCACACGGACGGTGAGCTGAGGTAGGCTTTGAGTGTCCTTGCTGAGACTGCTGGGTCTGTAGATGTTGTGTCTGCCCTAACATGGTCCTGGTTCCTTGCCACGGGAGGGGAGCTCAGGCTGTTGCAGGAGCTGCTGCTGTTTCTCTGGCCTCGGAGGCGATGGGTGGTGGGCTTTGTAGCCATCACAATGCGCTTTTCAGCTCTTGCAGACTGGCGGCTGGATTTGCAGAAATCCAAGCATGTTTCTGCTTGTAAGGCAGAAATGAAGGAAGTGCTTCTCATGGCAGAGGCCTCTGATGGTTTCCTTGGGTGTTGGGAGAGCTCCTCAGTCACGCTGGTGTGACCTGGATGGCTGCTGCTCTCCTGGCTGCGGGCGACTCCGGGACCTGCCGAGAGCTCCGTCCTAACCGTGCGGTGTCTCCAGGAACATGGTGGCCAGTCTGCTGAAGAGACCATGTGGCCTCTGCGTGTGTAAGAGACTCCTGGGAGAATAGCTGTCACAGCTCTGAGCTGGAAGCAGATGGTCCTGGGCAGTCCTTGGTGATGATCTGACTTCACCCGAGGCTTCTGCTTTCTCCTCTTCTATTGCAAGTGTTGGTCCCTGTCTTTGGCATGTTGCTGTTGCCTGAGGGTTTAGCGATGGGCTTGAGGTTAGCTCTGTGCCTGTGGCCTGAAAGCACCTCCTGAGCATGGGCTGTCTCACTGGCTCCTCCCTGGTAGTACAGACAGCAATGACGGTGGAGAGGACCTGTACTGGTGCAGGGGACAAGTGATGATAGTTGGTTTTGTGCATGGCCATTCACAGAATCCCAGCATGGCGGGGGTTGGATGGGCCCTCTGGAGGTGCTCTGGTGCCACCCCCCTGCTCCATCCAGCAGGGTCACCCAGAGCAGGGGGCCCAGCAGCGCAGTGTCCAGCCGG
>WTSP01018832.1:0-10220 GCA_025331215.1 Actenoides lindsayi | reverse complement strand
GGTCACCCAGAGCAGGGGGCCCAGCAGCGCAGTGTCCAGCCAGGGTGGGAATCTCTCCAGACAAGGAGACTCCACAGTCTCTCTGGGCAGCCTGGCACAGGCTCCCACACCAAAGAAGCTTCTCCTCCAGCTCAGATGGAACCTCCTGGGTTCCAGTCTGTGCCCATTGCCCCTTGTCCTGTCGCTGGGCACCACTGACAAGAGTCTGGCCCCATCCTCTTGCCCCCCAGAGCCCTTTAGATACTGATGAGCATTCAGAGCCTTCTGGTCTCTGATGATCTGGAGGCCTCGCTATCCCACCCTGTGAGGGAGTAAAATCAGGATCCTGGAGGTGTTCTTTGTTCTCATCCCTCTGCCCCGCTGTGCTGTGCTGGGGAAGGTGGGTGGTAGGGGAGGAGGAGGAGGATGCAGAGAATCTTTTGGACCCTTCTCCACTGTCTTCGTGGAGCAGGTGGGATCTTTTGTACGGCATTGGCAGATCCACTGTAACTTTAGGTTTTGAGTCTCTTCTTGACACCTCGAGGCCTGTCAATCCTCCTCATTAGCGTGAGAGAAGCTCATTTTAGCTTCACAGAAGCCCATCTTACCGCTGTCTTCTCCCATCAGCAAGGGGCATCTCAGCACGTATTGTTGGCAGATTAGAAATGGCATCTGAGCGCTCATTTGGAGGTTAGTGGCTTGACAGCTTTGAAAGGGAGACAAAGTGGAGAGGTGGCTGTTCGGTACTGTACCAGGAGGCAGATTAGCATTTAAAGGGTGATTGTGCTTTAAAAAAAAAAAAGGAGCAGAAAGGACTGTGAAAAGGCACCTTAAAACTGCACTTGTCTTCTAATTCATATCTGCTTAATTTACTGGCACGGAATAATCTCGCCTCTCGGAGAGGGGCTGCTGTAACTGCTGCCAGCTCGGGGTAATCAAGGCAGCAGTTGCTGGGATTCGGCTCCTGTGATCACCACGCTTGGACCAGAATACAGAGCAGACACGGGCTGTTTCCTGCTCGGGAGACTCGAAATCCTGGCCTGTTGATGTCTGTCTGCGTTGAGAAGAGCGGCCGGTGCGCCCGTGCGCAGCGAGGGGTTCGCAGTGGTTTGGGAGTCACCAGCTTTCTGGGATTCCTTTGATACTCCAGTCGATGCTTCCAGTGTCTTGCTCGTCAGACTCAACGTGGTTTAGCTTTAGAGACCAGATCTGATGAGATTCAAGCAATTTGGCACTGGATGGAGGGTGAGGAAAGTCACTCCTTGCACAAAATTGGGTTTTCCTTTTTCCTGGCATGAGCTCGTTTGCTTGTTTTGCCCAGTCCTGCCTGTGCCCATGGTTTTGAGAACCTGGAGTAAGTGATGGTTGTGCAGCTGCTGGAGTCTACAGGATCCGATGGTAAAGCATCCAAAGCAGTTGGCTTTAGGGCATTGGAAACTAGGTGTTATTTTTTAAACCTAACTTGTTCTTTTGCTGGCAAGCTAGAGCTCCAGGAGGAGACAACAGTGTTTCATGACCTGAGGTGTCCTCTCTGGCTGCCAGGAGGCCGTGCTGAGCTGCTGCACTTCCCAGCTGCTTACTCAGGTTTCTTATGGTGAGCATCCATCGCGTGCCCTCCAGGGAGGGGTGCACAGGGTTAAATTTTCCTCCTTGTGCCTGAAAGACTCTCCCTACAATTATATGCGAGGACCGGGCTTGACAAAACAGGACTCTTTGATTGCCTAAATCAGCTTTGGTGCTGGTGACCTTGCGCGTGTTTGCCCGGAGCGCGTGCGGTTCCCGTGGAGCGTCACGGGCGCGGAGCTGCGGCCGGTGATGGCTCTAATGAGGAAATATTGCTCCGCTGGCGTGTGCCCACCTGCCAGCCGGCTGCATCATAAATCACACGAGCTGCAGCCAGCCAGCAGCCTCTGACAAGCTGCTTCCTTTATTTAAGAACAAAACCAGAAAACAAACCCCAGGATGCAAAAGGTCACACGTGACATCGGTTAGTTTGGCCTGTCGGTCTCCATGAGGAGGGATGGTGGGTCCAGCCGGAGCTCGTTGCCTGGCTGCCTTTGCCCCTGTGTCGAAGGAGATGCTCCGTCTGACCCTGGCGGGTGGAACCTCCTCTTCCCTTCTGCCTTCAGCCTCCACTTGGGCCTCGCTACGAAGCGTGGCTTGTGTGCGGGAAGAGCGACCTGTCAGCGTTTCCGCAGAAGCTGGTGGTCTCCCGCTGGGGGCTTGGCCCTGTCAGCGTCCCTCCCAAATGGAGCTGGAGGAGCAGGGCTGGGTGTGGTGAAGCCGGGCTTGTGGGGGATTTCTGGACCCGTTTTCTCATTCCTCAGCTGATAATGAAGTTGGGAACCTGATAGGTCCTTGAGTCTTCTGGAGTCACGTTCTGCACTGCTTAACAGCACCCTCAGATGGCCAGGAAAAGAGCAGGTTGTTTTTTGTTCCACTTTGACAGTGAAGTTATAAATAATAGATGCACTGGTTTGCTCCATATTCGCAGTCTCTAATCACTCAATTTAGGAATGTAATTTGTGTGTTTAAATTAAAATTTTAATTTGCAGATGGACACACTTCACAACCAGCAAAGGCAAAGCCTCGCTCGAAACTGCCTGAAATGTTTTGTGAATTTAAATGGGTTATTAAAACTGCTTCCTTGGTGAGAAATAGATGGTTGTTAATGTTTTGGGGAGCAAAACATTTCTTAAGAAACTGCCAGTATCACCAGTGTTTCACCGCTGCTAACGGGAAGTAGTTTGACAGCACCTTTTCTTCGTGTTGCTCTCCAGGACATGGTGCGTCGCGGAGAGATCATAGACGACGACATGGAAGACGAGTTCTATCTGCGTCGCCTGGACGCCGGCCTCTTTGTCCTACAGCTCATTTGTTACATCATGGCAGAGATCTGTAATGCCAACGTTGCCCAGGTAAAGCTATAGGCAAGGCCAGCAGACCCTCTGTGCTTCCTCCACAACGCGAACAGGGCTCTAAATCCTCACAAATACGACCTCGTCGGACAATCTTCAATTCCTTTTTCTGGGAGGAAACCTCCTGCTTACTGCACTTTTGTCGGTAGGGCTTCATCCCATTACAGCAGTTCAGAGGGCAGGGGTGGGTACAGGAGCTGGTCGCTGGCACTCAGTTCATAGTTTGCCGTGAGCGAGGCCGCCGTTGGAAGGGGAAAGGCCTTTTGTGTGCCCCCGCGGAGAGAGCAGGGGAGGGGGCCGCTCTCGGAAGGTCTCTCAAAGGCACAGGCTACAACCGGTGACTTTCTTTTCTTTCTTCTCTTTCCTATCCTGTCAGATTCGTCAGAGAGTCCATCAGATTCTGAACATGAGAGGCAGCTCCATTAAAATCGTTCGGCACATCCTAAAGGGTGAGTTGAGGCGCTGTGACGCGCGTGTCCCGTCTCTGCCGGGGACAGCTCGGCCGCCGCTTTGCGGGATGAGCCGTTGCGTGTCGCTCTCTCTGACTGTCCAGCATCTCCAGGCGGCAGCTGAGTAGCGTCCTGAGATCTGGGCAGGGCTGGAATCGCCCTGCTAAGAGGTGGGGTTCACCCCGGGGTTGGGATGCTCGTGCTGCCCGGTGCGGGGAACGGCTCGTCGCTTCGCGCTGCCGCCGGCCGGGAGCTCGCCGCTGGCAGCAGCCGTGCCCGAGGGAAGAGCGCAGCCGCGTCTCCCGTTAACGTGGCCCTGAGCTTTACCAGCTACACCATATTAGTGTCCGTGGTGTATTTGTCTTGTTCTTAGTGTCAGATTAATACAGATTATAGCATTAAAGTAGCCTCTGTAGCTTTAGAGTGTAGCTGTTGTGATCTGCAGTCCCGGTTTCAAAGTGCTGCCTGTTATTTCTAATGCTTGTGTTGGATTGGAGCGACGCTTATTTGAGCGGTGGCTGTCCTCTGGAGCCTGAGGTCCTTCAGCAGGAGAGGACAGGACTCGGGCTCTCAGGTTTAGCTCGAGCTGGACATCTGCCGGTGCCCTTCATTCAGCAGAGGGTTGTGCAGGACTTGTCTGCTCCCCGGGGGCTGTGCTGGTTTTGGGGAGGGGTGAAGAGTCCCTCTCCTTGGGGGGGAGAGAGACGAAAGTTGGCAGCATCTCTGGGGGTGCTGGGCTGTGGGGTGTGTTGTTTTGGTGTCTCTGCTTTCTTTGGGAATGATGATGATGATGATGATCTCCTGGGCTTTTCTTCACCTCCCTCCCCAGCACTGGCAGGTGGAGGCAGCTTTTTCCTTGCAGATCACGTCAGGTTTCTCCCTCCCTCTGTGCAGGAAGGAAGGGGATGTTGTGACGGAACCAAGAGTGATTTTCTGGCAGTGTGAGATTACCTGCAGCTATAGGCAACCTCTTTGGCCCTTGTCCTTTGCCAGCAAGTGCAAGTGAATGCTGCTAGTGAGTAGGGGGGGCTGGATAGGGTGTCTTTTCTGCTTTAAACTGTGATACTTGACAGCTCCTCCCTCCAAACCGCCCAGTTCCAGCTCGGAGCGTGGCACGTGGCCGCTTTCAGCTTCCCAGGGCTGACCTGGGCCACGGGCGCCCAGGGGACCGGTCCGCGCTCCTCGCCGTCTCCAACACCTCGCGCCCGTGTCCCTGGCTCGTTGATTTACATAGGAAGGTGAATCGGAGGCAGCTGCATTAAAATTTCATCTGATTCTTTCTCTCGCAGACAGCGACTCGCGTCGCCGCTTCCCCCTGGCTCTGGCGTGTCTGGCAAGCCGTGGGTGTGCCGCGGGCTCCCAGCAGCCACGCGGCCCCGGCCGGGACAGGCTGCGCTGGCTCCTTCTCGGGGCAGGTGACGGGGACAGCATCTGGGGCTCTGTCTCCAGCGCTCCCCAGCTCTTGTCCTTGCCGGTCACTTTTGCCATCACAGTGCTCAATGACCTTAGAGATAACACAGGTTGGTGGGCCCCTGGGGAACGTTGCCGTGGGGCCCAGAGGATCTCTGCCAGGTTGGAGCGCCTCTGAGCTCACCTGCAGCCTGTGCTGGGGAAGGTGGAGCTTTTCAGAAGCTACAGCCCGCTGCTTGGGGGTGTTGTCAGCGCAGGTTCACCAGCTGCAGACAGGAGTGACGCTGAGTGAGTCGGCTCGTTGGACATGGTGACCCCTGGGGAGTGGTGTGACTGTGGCCTCTGGAAGCCTCCTGGGGGTTGGGGGTCAACGGGGCATTCCCAAAATTCCGCTGGCCTCTGACCTGGGGGACTCTCTGCCCCAGGTCACCGAGAGCTTCTGTCTTGGCCCTTGTCTGAAATGTTACCAGGCCCCTTTCCAACTTTCCAGGACAGATGGGGGCTGCTTTATTTTTACTTTTTGTTCAGTGTTTTGCTTTTGTTCAGTTTTTATTTTCTATTTTTGCATACTAATTAGCTGCTTGGTTTTTAGTTTGATTTTTATGGCCTACATATTCTCCATGTTTCTCTGGCAACCTGACAGCTGATGGATCCCTTGGGGTTGCTCAGAATTACTTATGATGCAAGCAAGGAAGCAGGACTGTTTTCTGATGGTAGGGCTTTCGGGGGGGAGCAGTGGGCAGGGAGCAGCTGAAGGCTCATCAGAGGCATTTCCATGGGCTGACCAGTCCTCCCAATCCTCCCACAGTCCCCTTTTCTGGAAGGCCAGGCCGTGCTTCTAACAGGATAGCTCATCCTTTGGCAGGGAACGCCTGAGCAGCGCGTGCCTCGGCTGGGGGGTGTTCCTGGGATGGAGACTGGTCTTTGGACAGCCAGTGGTGCCTGGTCTGGGGCAGCTCTTGGTCTGCAGCGAGGCACAGACCGCTCTGGGCAGCGGTGCCCGGCCGTGCAGCGGGACAGCTCCTCGTTCCTCACCAGCCGCGGGGACCCGGGTCCCTGCCCCGCAGCACCGAGGGCCGATGCCTGGTTAGCGGTCTGGTTTCACTGGAGGTGGTAGCTGGGAAACCTCCTGGCGTGCCGAACCAAACCCGTGTGTCGCGCGGAGCCAAGTGCTGCCCGCGGTGTGCGCAGCCGTTGCCGCTCCCAGTGTCCATTACAGGCTGCAATATTCCCCGATTGATTTTTGCTGCTCCCTAACCGTTGTATTTTGTCTAATGAAGCAGAAACCAATCTTAGGTGCTTTCTCCTTGTGAGGCTGCCGTGCTGTGCAAGCTCTGTTTAACCGTTGGCGGGGGGGCTTACAGAGCATTTGTGGGCTTTTGCTGTCTCGCTCCACTGGTGGGATTTTAAATTAAAAAGTAAACAAATATAAACCTCTTTGGAAGGGACTTGTTATTTTCTTAAGTCTAGTTCTAGGGATTTTATCTGGTCTTCAAATTAGAGTTAGCAGCTGTTGGTAACCCAGTGAACAGTCTGCCTTAGGAGTCACTGGGATTTTAATAATGTTGGAAGGAAAAATATTGAGCTTTCGGACAAGATCAGAGGAGTTTGTGGCTTGCTCTTGTCAGAGTGATCTCACTGGGACTCTAGAAGGGCTGGGTCTTTATGGGCACTCGGCAGTTTCCTGGGTTCTGTGTCCAAGCACCCGAGCGGCCCGTAGAGCTAAACCCGGGGTCGGCCGTCAGCCCCTGGCCAGCAGCGGGTGCCCTGGTGAGAGCCGTGCCCGGGGCGGGTGCCCTGGCGAGAGCCATGGCCAGCAGCGAGTGCCCTGGCGAGAGCCATGGCCAGCAGCGAGTGCCCTGGCGAGAGCCATGCCCGCAGCTGGTGGCTGTGGGCCAGGCTTGGGGACCGTCCATCCCTCTTGTCAATGTCTGGAGCAGTGGGCTGGCCGGTGGGAGGTGGCCATGGGCTGCCATGGACGTAGGCAGTTGTGGGTGCTGCATCTCTTTCAGAGGCACTGACCCTGACAAAGCGTGAGAGGGCTGCTGGGGACAGAGCTGCTCCTCTCGAGCTGGCAGAGCACGGGGCCTGGTGCTGGCACTGCCCGAAGGGGACCGGAGAGCCGGAGCTGGGCGCTGACCGCAGCCACTGCTGCCTCCCACGAGGGTGACGCGCTCTCCGCCTCGTCGGGGCGGGCGGTGGGGTTCGGCCCTGCGCTCACGGGAGCGAAGCGGCCGGGCTGCCGGGGCCCTGCCCGTGCCCCATTAGCCCCTGCCCGGGGAGCTGTAACGACCCAGCTCACGGCCTGGTCGTTGGGTGCCACGGGAGCCCCCTGTCAGGGAGCCGTGCCCGTGCAGGTGCCCTTCCCAGGACAGCGAGGAGCCGGCTTTGCTCGCAGCAGCCTCGGCGTTACCCGCCCGCTCTTGTTACAGGTACTGTAGCAGTTTATAAATATTAAAAGGATTTTTCCCAGAGGCCCTGGCAAAGAGCTGCTGCTTGTACTGGAGAGAGAGAGACTGCACGCGGGAGGGGGGACTCCACATCAGCCAACTCCCTGTCCTCGCTCTTTTCAGTGCTCTTATAATAAAGGCTTTGATGGAGCTCAGAAGCACGTAGCAGTGCTGAACGTATAAATATTAAAGCAAACTTTCTACAGCAAGTTGCCATTCAGATGCTGAATACAAGCTGTTCTGTTTGTTTAGGAAGAAGGGAAAGAATGCGAGGAGGCGGAGGCTGCAAAACACTAACCAGGCAGCCTGCTCCTGATTTACTCAGATTTGTTCAGCTCCTTGCGTTCACAGCTCAAAACCTGCTTTTCATTTCTTCTCTTTAAACCGTCTTTGAATATGTAGGCTGTGGTGGCAGGAAGGAGGGAGCTGGCTCGGGAGGGAGAGCCGCCAGCTCTCGGCGAGTGCCAGGGAAAGAGCTGCCAGGGCAGCGTGTGCTTCCACAGTGTCTGGCCCTGTGTCCGGGTGGGTGAGACCTTGGCCAGGGTCCGTGCTCCTCTGTCCGAAGCCAAGGAGTTTCTTTTGTAGCTAAACCTGAACTGCTGTGTTTTCTTCCACCTGGGGTACAAGTGCTTGTAGGTCGGGGAATTGTTCTCTGCTTGACGAAACTCCTCATTCCTCGGACAGCAGACGGGTTAACGCCAGGGCTGGGAATGGTTCAGGACTGGGTAACAGCCCCTGCCTGGCCTTCCCCGATGCGTTAGCAGGCGCCTGGAAAGCCGGTGGTGCCCAGGAGTGTTGAGTTCCCTGGGCTGGGAGAGAGGACTGTCCAGCTCCGGCCGGGGTAGCGGAGGGGCTGGGGGGAGCTCAGTCTGAATTTGCTACAAAAGCTGCTCGGGAGGGGTCAGTAGATGTTTATTATGCAAATCATTAACCCTGGGGTGGGGAGA
The DNA here is from genome assembly GCA_025331215.1 of Actenoides lindsayi. Taxonomy (NCBI): domain Eukaryota; kingdom Metazoa; phylum Chordata; class Aves; order Coraciiformes; family Alcedinidae; genus Actenoides; species Actenoides lindsayi. The sequence goes on along the minus strand of WTSP01018832.1, from coordinate 2,067 downwards.
AAACCCATCGATGCTCTTGGGCATAAATTCCCATCCGTCCGTTTGCAGCGGGCGTGGATGTAGAGTCTGCCGCGGTCCCCGCCAGAGGAGCTGCCCGTCGCTGGCTCGCGTCTCGCTCACAGCCCGCTGTCTGTCTGCTCTCTCCCCGCAGAGTACGCCGAGAACATCGGCGACGGGAAGAACCAGGAGTTCCGCGAGAGCGAGCAGAAGCGGATCCTGGATCTGCTGGAGAATTTCTGAGGACCCAGGGGACGGGTTCCGTGTCTGCCCGTGAGGACGCGGCATCTGGTTCTGCTTCCTGCTGCCGCTCTCCTCCAGCCGTGGCTGCACCATGAAAGTGATGTTTCTGTGAAACTGCTTCTAAACGGGATTTTGGAGATATTAAAGATGGTTTGCTTTTTTTAATTGCTCGTTTGTTATTTAAGTAGCCCACTGTCATGCAGGGGTTAGAGGGGGAGGGTAAAGAGGAAGCCCAGGAGGCTGTGTGCCAGTTACTGCAGCCGGATACGAGTGACAACGAACAGCCCCCAGCGCTGACGTGAACTGGGGAGGCTGCGGTGTCGACGTGTGTCCAGTTCAACTGTTCTTCTGTGGCGGAGGGAAACTGGGAACCAACCACATGGGCTGTTCCTGGGCAATCTTCCCGAAGGTGACTTGGAATGGCAGCGAGTTTTGGGACAGGCCAGGCGGCTGTGGCACCCCTGGGGGGGTGTTGGAGCGACTCTGTCCAGGGCATGCTCCAAACCAGGCGGGGGGGCGAGTGACCAGTGGCCTGTTAACTCACTTTGCAGCTGGCTTTAGCTCTGGGCTGCGCTCGTTCCGTAGAAAATCAGGATTCTGATTCTGGAGCTGGGACGCTGGCTCTTTGCAGCAGCAGTAAGTTCAGCACCAGAAGAGGGACCCCCTTCTGCAGGTCATGGTAGGAGCTGGAGGAAGACCAAGCGATTTGCCTCTGACCGACTGAGTGGCCTCAGCGGGACAGGCCATGGGTCCTTCCTCTGTCTCCTCCTGCACTTGAGCGTCGTTCCAGGTGTCACCCTGCCAGTCCCACCGCTTCCCCCAGCAGCGGCTCCCAGCTGGGACAAGAAGTAGCTGAGAATATTTTCCCGCATCCTGTTCCCTCCTGCTCAAGCTAATGACTGTCATCAGAAAGCATGGTGGCTCCGGCAGGCTGCCCTGCCTCGTTTGCAGCGCTCTGCATGCCGGCAGCGTGCGTTCGTTATCGCCGAGAAAAATGCGTTGTCAGGGAAGCTCAGAGGCTCCCTTCAGTCACGGCTGCGCAGGCACTGCCGGCCTGCTGCTCTCCAACGCTCCTTTCGGGGATCGGCGTGGGGCTCCTGGAATCTGCGGGCACGGTTTTGGTGCAGGGTTCTTTGAATCCCTCATTTCTTCTGTTTTCAACCTACTGCCTTAAAGGTGGTTTTTTTTTCCCTTTATCTCTCAGGGGCGTTTTGTTTTTTACTTCACTCGAGCCTGGGGATTGTTCCCTTCCCACACCACAGGCAGTGGGTTTGTGGTCAGAGCTGGTCTCTGGTTTTCCTCCTGGCAGCTGATCTGCTGTTCCCGGTCTGACAGGGTTTGAAAAGCTGGGGAGCCGGGGAGGGGGCGTGGGGCAGAACAGAAAAGGGGCGTAATGAACGTGAAACAGCTGTGGCTGAAGAGTAAGGGCCACATATCGGGGGGAAAATGGGCAGAGAGGGTCTTGAAAATAGTTCTATAAACTGCTCGAGTACAAGGTAAGTTGTTTGGTTTGTTTTTTTAAAATCTAAATAACCCGTGTTTAACCTGATCTCGCTGTTTGCCTCACATGTGTGCGTGCGTGCGGCTGTCGGGGTGCAGGACTCATCAGCCAGTGGGCCCCTCTCCTGCCTGCTGTGGTGGCCGTGTGCCAGTGGTACAGAGGGGAATATGAGGTGGCCTCGAGGGCTTGGAGGGGGTGGGAGGGAGAATAATTTAGGTTGGAAGAGACTTCTAAGCACATGGAGTCCACCCGTTCCCCCAGCACTGCCAGGGCACCACTGACCCATGGCCCTCAGCACCACAGCTCCACGGGGGGCTTGGAAACCC
>WTSP01018831.1:0-13530 GCA_025331215.1 Actenoides lindsayi | reverse complement strand
ATATATAATATAACAAATCTATAAGCTTAAAAATAAAAAATATTTCAGAGCTTTCCCCCTACCCCTCTCTTTTCTCTGCTGCTACAGCAATAAAAAGAATTTGAAGGTTTTCATGCAAGCACTGGAGACCTCTGAGGGAAGGGCAGGAGTGTGGAACAGGGGTCACTTCTATGAAACCGCCTGGAATTTGCTTGCTTTTTTCCTTCAAGAGAAGTCTTCCCTGATGGAAAGAACCTCGCTCTTGGGTGCTCAAATTCCAGTTGAGCCTTTCTGATATGCAGCCTTATGGGAATGAATAAAAAATGGCAGAAACTCCTTCCCAAAGTAGATTCCAAATCTAGGGAGCAATGCTGTTAAAATTCCAGGTGACATAAAAGGTTTGGATACCGTGTCTTCCGTTCCCATGGTTTTGCCTGCCCTGACAGCTGCATGGTAAGACCACTCTGCTCAGGAATGTAACGGCTGAAGGCCCAGCTGGAATGAGTACACCTATGGTGGTGGCATGAGGCAGATGGAAGGGCGGCCATCGCTGATGCCAATGGTGTCTTTTCCTTGCAGCACAGTGACAAGTGAGGATGAGACTTTTCTCGGTCAGTAAATATTGCCTGTCCAAGACCCTGACAACTTGCCCAGTAGACCTTGGCAATCTATAAAACACTGAGAGGGATGAAGTGCATCCCGCTGTGGTGCAGTCAGAGGAGACAGCTGGCTGACTGGATGTGGTCATCTTCTGGCTTAACAGCCCGTTTCCTCAGCTGTTGTTTGCATAGGTAGTAACAAAAACATCGGCCCTTAAAGTCATGTTTGGTGCAGTAAGGAACTGAGCCCACTCAGACACCGCTCTGAATTAAGCTGGGAGACCTAACACTATGAGAATCAGGCCCAAATATGGCTGCAGAAGCTGAACTACAGGCAGTTACTTTCAAAAAAAAGATTAGTATCTGTTGTTGTCACATTAATGTCTATATTGCTGAGATCACAGCTAAGGCAGCTAGGCATTCTGAGGAGCATCTATTTTAACTGTGCAGTTGTAGAGTTGCACCAAGATAAAAATGTCCACAATACCTGTCTGCTAAAGAAAGAAAGGAAAATAAACTTTAAAACTCTTTAGTTCCATCAGATACAAGGCTGGCTGGTTTAACCATGAGAGCTAAAAGCATTGTTTTCCTGAAAAAAGAAAAAAAGGAAAAAAGGAAAAAAGAATAATTCAGAAGCATTTGAAGCTTTCAGCAAGCTGTGAACACACTGTGATAGGGAGGAGAAGGAGCATCTAACTCACTAAAAGCTCACGCTCTCGAGTGTGCTCGCGTATTTTGTAGCCAAGTGACGGTGGCAATAGAGTCCGATGACTTTATGCTGCCTTTTTCGGTTACTGCCTGCTAGGCCGATCAATTGATAAAGCAGAATTGATCAACTGATAAAGCAGAAGTCTGAATACACATAGTCAGTATGTATGGGGGCATCGGACTGTTGGTCCCGCAGATCTAGGGGCCGAGGGGTAAGAACGGCAGGGGAAGGGAGAGAGAAGGCAAGAGGAATGATTTCAATCTTCCATTCGCTTGTGGGTCAAGTCCTGCAGCTTTTAATCGTCTTGGACTTGCACCGAGATCAATGGAAGCTTTCTCTCCACAAAAGGCAATGTTGTTTCCCTCATTATTGCCATTAGCTGCGGTTTCACACGCACGACCGGAAGGGGTTCCTCCTTCAAGTTAGCGGGGTCTGGAGGGCCTGTTGTTCATGCTAATTTGAAAGTGGCACTGGCACATCGTGCTCAGGAAATCCGGTACCATGGGGTTAACTTCCAGCCCTTAACACCCAACGCAAATCAGTGAGGAAATTCAATGCTAGGTGCAGTCTCTAATTATTTAAAAGATAATTTGCATGCTACACAGAAATAAATTAGCTCCCAGGTGACAGCTGGTCCACTGTGTCCATTCCTGGAACTAGATGCCATGCTGAGAAATCTAAATGCAGACCAGAAGATTAAAACATTGTACTTTTGTGCCTTATAGGACAGCTTTCCCCAAAACAGAGGAATAAAGAAGGGAAGAGGGGAATGAATTCTTGAAACCAGCAAGTTCAGAAGCTTAACTAACAAACCACAGCATTTTCACAATCTACGTTTTCTTTTCAGGAAGGGCACTTCGTGTCTCGCAGGAAGATACTCCAAGTGGACGTAAGTGTAATATGTACTAGCTTGAAAGGATGTTTTTCAAAGTCAAAGAGAGAAATTCAGTCCTACCACCAGGCTTGCATTCACACGGTCCTGCGAGATCATTACAGACCATGTGAACACCACCCAAAACAGTTCTTCTTTTTATCGCGCACAGAGAAATCGACAAATGCATTTTCATATTCCTTGCCAAAAGAAGGCCAGATGCCACTTTTTATCTACATAAAAGCCTCAAGACCGTCTTCATCTCACTAGAGATGCTAAAATATTTATCAATTTAATGGTTTTCCAATAGGTAGCCTTCTCATGGCCAGGCTTCAACACTGTGCATTGTCATATATTGTACATATACCTACGCACGTTGTATATAACGCTATATTGGGGGGGGGATATGGATTGTACGTCTGATATATTATGAAACTACATCACCTTGCCAGCCTTTCTCCCTTGCTGTACCTCCTCCTGAATGCAGCAATTTCCTGTGCCAGTTTGCTTTGTGCTAGAACTGTTACATGGAGATTACAGGCAGTTTGCTCCCTCCTCGCACTGTCTCTTCCTTTCTTCACTTGTCCGTTCATGGCTGACTGCAAAGGACTTTTCTTTACTGCAGCAGGTCACTCTTCTGTCTCCCACCTGTTAAATTAGCCAGAAAACCAACCTACCTACCTACGTACCCATCCTACTCAAGGTATAGACATTTGTGACCCCAAGAACAGTGTGTGCGTGCATGTGTGCGAGCACAGGAAGGAACCAGTGAGTGAGGATTAAAGAACAGTGTATGTTAATTGCTACAGAGCAACATTTGTGATCTCATTCAAATGACCAAAGAGCAAGGAGAGAAGGAACAAACCTATCAAAAGATGAGGTGAAAAGAAGATGAAAACCAGGACTGGACGCAATACAATAACCACATAAGAAAAACCCAGCAACTGTAATTCAGGAATTTTGCCACAGGCTAATGAGAGGTGAGATAAAATAATGAGGCAAAAGATCCCAAACAACATCCACATCTAAAGGCTGTAAAAGACAAGTCCAAAATTAGTTCATCATCACTCATTAAGAAGAGCTCAAGAGATGCGATGAGGACCTGATAAGTGGTGTCCCTCTGTGTGGCAAGCTACTGATCCTGCCCAGACCATTCAGACAGGCAGGTTGTGGTGCCTGTGAGAATGCAGATGCAAGAGGACCCCAACTGTGCACAGCTTTGGAACTTAGTAAGCAAGGACCAGTTAAGATACACACAGGCCTACAGGAGCCCCCAACAAATGTATATGCTGCCATCAGATAAAGCTGTGCTTCTTACTTTCATAGTGTTGGCTGGCTGACTCATCCTATTAACAGATCATGACTGGGACCCTCATCTTTGCCTCTCCTGAGATTTTCAAAATCTCTGTGGATGTTTAGGACTTGGTCTTACTTGTAATCCCTTGATCAGCCTGTGCACTGCGTGGGGATCCTCTCGTGACTGTGAGAGCAAGGGAGGCTAAAGCACTCTCAATTTCTCTCACTCGGAAATAAGCTGTTGGGTCAGAAAGCTCATGTGTCATCTCTCCAAAATATGTGTGCATAGCTCTCAGGAGCAGAGATCAAGTGCAGCTGGACAGATGTCCTTGCGCTTGGCCACATACCCAACGCACAGCAATAGAGAGAACAAATAAATGCCAGTTTTGTCAAGGCCAGGAAAATGCTGGTGCTGCCCGTGTTGCAGGCAGAAATCCCAAAGCACGATGATTTTTTTTTTCTTCCAGATGTTGGTACTGGTGTGAAACTTGCTAGTGCACGTAACGACTGACACTGTCACCACATCTGGGCAAACCACAAAGGCAAAAGTGTTTGCAACATTGGTGGTTCACAGAAAAGATGAGATCACGTCTGTGTTTGCATAGTGTAACACCACGAAAAAGACTCATGATACCTTGTCCCAAGCTGAATATTGAGTTTCTTCCAGCGCTCAAAATGCATTAGCTGATCAGATCAGCTATGACAAGGAAAGAAAATTATCTTAGCCCATATCTCATACACTTGTGTCATCCTCTTTCAGTTTCTACTTAACACCTATTGACAATGCCCTGCCCATGTGAACTTTACATGTGCTTTGTGCCATTCCTCTCCTGTAAACAAACCCAACCTTTTCTATGAATCAAAACCAATCCTTGTAGCAGCAATAATTCACGATTTTTCCATTTCTCTCAGCAGAGGCATACAAAGGTCTCCTGAAGTGAAATTTGTGAAGAAGCATTTTTGTCCAAGAAACTTTTAAACCTGGCCGTTGAAATTTGGATTCATCCCGTCCTTCAGTACAAGATGAGAAGAAAAACACAAGGAGCTTGACTCTTTAGTATTTACAATGAGGAGAGAGTGGAGAAAGAAGACTGCACAGCAGACCGAAAGGATTCTGAGAGCTGCACATGCAATCCTGCTGAAGCCCCGAGTCCATTCTGGAGGAGTTCACCCTTTGAGCCAGCAGCTCATACCACAGCTCTCAAAATATGGCACAGCCACCAATCTTTTGTCATGAACTGAAGGCTTGGCTGGACCTCCCACTCCCTGATTTCAGCAGACTTTCTCATTTCTCCATCCTTAGCAGTGACCTTATCCACAGTGACACTGTGCCAGCAGAAGTGCAAGAGCTAGAGAAAGAGGCTCAGGAATTCAGAGGCTCTTAACTCCCTGTCTCCGGAGACCAGGTGCTTATTCCCACAGATCTTTTTGAGCCAGTAGATTGCTATTATCAGGCAAAGTTTCTTTTGGACCACAGCACATACTTTACAGAAAACTTTTACCTAAATAACATTGTTTAATTTGAAAATTTTGCTACCATTTATGCCTTTCTTTTAGTCTGCTATAAATACAACAAAATCAGACCTGGAGACTTTTAAGGCACCACTATCAGCTTTGTATCATGATAAAAATTTACCACTTGTTCCCATGCTTGGCTTTCTGTCTTTAAACCAGTTTGTGTAATGTAGTATTTCACTTCTCTATCTGTGACAGTTTAAGTTTCCAAGACCCGACTTGTGAGGGATTTTTTTAAAATGAAAATCAATGTAAGATGTATCAGCAAGTTCTTCTTTTCCTCCTGTTTCAATTACCTGCTCAAAAGAATTCTACCCTGTGAATGAAACACAAGGCTGAGGTTTGGTTGGTTGGGATTTTTTTTTAATCTGGCTCAAAAGCACTTATTTTCACTGAGGCAAAAGGAATAAAGCAAGCTAGAGTTTTTGGGCCAGTTCATTTCTTAAGATATGAAATTCTGGAGAGTAGCAGGAGACTGAAGATATGGTAGATCTCATTTTTTTTTTCCAGATACTCCTCTCTCCATAATAACCTCTTTAATTAAGTTTGCATTTCCAAAAGCAATGAAAAATTCTCTTGGAGCAGACGGCACATAAGTCTTGGCTAAAAATAGCCAGGCTCTTCAGACTCTCCCGACACTTGAGAGAACCTCAGTCCTTGCCTTGGTGCACAGAGTCCCCAGGACCACCCTGCGCTGGTGCAGGCACAGCAGGCAGAGGGGGCACCACAGAAAATCTGCAAGAGCTGCAAAGTGCTGCAGGTTGGACAGGGGACCACCACTGAACACACATAGTCATGACACAGCCCCTGGCTATAACAGGAAGTTAAAATAGCTTTCTTACACAGAGAAGACAGCCTAGAGGGTAAACGTTAGGGTTTATCACAAGATAAGCAGGCAGGTTGTTGAGTGTGACTACCATCATTTCTCCTCACAAACCTCCGACTTTAAAATTTTATTCCAAGTGACAAAAATACTGACTCTTAAAAACGACTTCTGAATATGAATCTTCAGTGGAAAAGGGATTGTTCAGGGTCAGCTTCATAAGTTAAGCCTACTGAATATTCTAAGCAAAATGAAATGCTCTTTCAGATGGTCAAGTAAACCGCTGCTTCTTCTCTAAATAAATCTCAGAGGCACGGCTCTTTCAAGGAAGGGCTTTGGGGCTTGCGTTGCCACTGATAATTTTGCCAAATAACGGAAAACGTTTTTTAAAAGCCATCTTTTGTTTTAAGGGAAAACAGCCAGAAGATAAGCTGTAATAAAACAAAACTAAAATTCCACCAGAACGTAGATTTTGTGCACAGTGTTCTGTTTATCTTACCTGTAAAGATCTGTAATCTGCCCTCTCTTCCAGCGGTAACACAGATCATTGAGAAGACGCTCGTGCTGCCCGTACAAGCAAATGTAGTTGGAGACAGGGAAGGGCTCCTTTGAGAAGCAGGTGATGCTATCTACCACGCTGTATTTGTTGATGTGCATCCTGAAATAATTCCCATGTCTTGCTTCTCCTGTTGTAATCTCCAGTCCCTGGGACAGGAAACAGAAGGAAAGCTGTGGAGATGGAATGAATGTCTGACTTGGCACACATTTCCTAGCTGGTGTTTACCATTCCTGAAAATCCATAACCCTTTTTTTTTTTAATCAAGAACATGCATTCCTTGGGTAACATAGTTCATATAACGAGGCTCTTTGCTCTGGTTTGGACACAGAGATTTTCTGTGTGGTTCCGACCTTGATTAAGCACACACAAACCCATACAGCACACGACTGCGTGTGCAGCGTGAGCTCTGGCTGCCCAACCCCGCCTGCCACTCCAGACGCTAAAGGGTACTGGGCCAGCTGAACTGCGCTGGCAGTTAGGACACAGGAGCCATGGGAGACCTGTGACCTCCAGGAGCAGCAGCTGGAGGTCAAGAGGGATGCCCCGGGGCACCCCAAACAACACTAGCTGCCTCTGTTTAGGCAACAGAATTTAAATCCATTGGTCCTAATTTATTATGCAGAGTCTATATTCCCTCATACACGTGGCGTATCACAATTCACCAGGGGATACCATCCTGATGGAAAAAGCACATGCTGGAATACTTCTACTCTCTCTCCAGATCTGTAACTATACATCTGCATTTTCATATGTAACTATATACAGTGCATGTGCAGAGTCCAAACGTATGGCCCATGGCAGAAGCTGTATGATTGCAGGTGGAGGGTTGATACTACTACACATTGGTCAGTTACAAGCAAACATCACTGTTACAACCCAAACATTCACCAATCCAGCGTTTTTGGCTTTATGTAGAAGTTTTCCAGTAGTCAGAGCTGTGATACTGGAACCGCTTCCCGACACAGAAACAAACACCAAAGAGAGCCCTGTTCAGTTCTAAACCAAACTCCTCAGTTTTCTAAACAGCAACTGCAGGAGGCTGGGCTTGATCTCCTGGGATGTTTCCCTCAGGCTATGTTCTAGATTTTTAAATGGAGGATTGCTATTGTCTTTAAAAATATATATATGCCTATACTTACCTACCACACATATGCATATGTATGTGTGTGTATATACACACAAATCCATGCACATATATACATGATTTAGAATCGCTCTCAGTGACTCCCTCCTGCTAATTTGAACAGGGGCTGCCAAGTGTTGCTAATGTCAACTCCACTATCAATAAAAGAATAATAACATTGCATGTTGATGCTCAAAACGTAGCATTTATTTTCAGCTGGTTAAATCAATCACTTAAAAGACAAAAATGCGGAAATTTGTTTTGAAACCTCACATCACAGTGGGATGCTCAAATAGCTCGAAGCTATTTCTTAAAGCCATATTCATGTTCCAGTTATACAGTTCTAAAACCTGTTGCTAGGCTACAGTAACCTTTGTTACTCCCACATCTCCCAGCTAATACATTTCACTAGCTTCTCTTACTTCTTTCTTAGGAAATTCTTTTAGGATTTACATGAAGTTTCTGGAGTGGCTTTAAAGATGCTCCCTTTTCAGACAGCAGGTAATGAAAGCTGCAGCAAAAGAATTCTAATCATGTTCTAGCAATCTGGAGTGATGAAACCAATTTCTCTCTCTCTCTGACAGTTCTTTCTGCTTCCCAGTACATGCAGCTTTGGACAGCTCATCCTGGATCTGCAAAGCTGGAAAACAAGCTGAGCCATGCTTTGGTTCCTCCCCTGAAGCACAAAGTCCCTTTTAAAAAAACCCTTTCTTCCTATGAACCGTTGCTGTCCGAGTTTTAAAATCAACACTGAAGTAGCCTTTTAAAAGCCACTCTTTACATCAGCTGCAAGAATGGTCTTGATGCAGAAAAAGGTATAATCTGTCTGAAATGAGCTTGCTGTGGTGTGTGGTCCTCTGGCTTTAAAATACACGAATCCATTCCTTTTATTCTTTCACAAGTCAGGTTCTCCAGTAAGAGAAACGTCTCTCCGTTTGTATCATGGGACAGTGTCCTGTGTAGCCCAACTGTGTGAAGTGCTTGCCTCTTTTCTGCTTGAAGACAATTCTCATAGTTGCAGCACTAGCTATTTTCTATATCAGCAAAGTACAGAGCATCCCCTCCAAAATATATTCTTTTCCTACGAGTCTAGAAATAACTGAATTTCACTGACAGACTGTGAAGTTTTATCATCTGTATGCATTTACAGCACATTATTGCAGGGAGGAAATCCCTGCAAACTTGAATCCAGGCTTACTCAAGATTGGTTTTTTTAGCTGCATGGTACTTATGCATGTACCTGTGCTACCCTAAATAAGAGCACCTTTCCAAATGAAGACCCCCCCCCCCCCCCCAAAAAAAAAAAAGTTCAATAATATAACTTACATGATCACACAGTGCAAGTTCTAAGTCCAAGCAGATGGGGACTTCTGGTTTGGAAATATGCAAGTAATTATAACCTCCAGGAAGAACACCTCCTGCAGTAAATGAGAATAGGAGAGTTATTAAATCCTCAACAAAGAACAAAAGAAAGTATTTGTTTGCCCTCCTTCTCCCATATCCTTTTTGCTTGTTTACTGAATGGCTCTAAAAAGAAAACAAGGAACTTCTTCTGTCTGGTGGACTTCATGTTATAAAATTTCTTTTGGTTCTCTTAACACATATTGGTGCAGTAACCACACATCAAAAAGCTCTGATTATAGCTTTACTGACCTCAAACTTGGAATAAAGACACTGAGTTTCACTGGAAACACTCCATATTTTCTGCAGTATAAATGAAAGCACAACTTGGTCCATTACTAGCAAAAATCTACAGCGCAAGCTTCTGTTGCAGCTCCCCTCTCTGCACTGACTATACAAGGAGCTTTGGGGACTTGGCTGACGTGAGCTGGTAGCTCAGGCAAGACGGACCTACCCCTCCTGCAGAACAGCAACAGCAGCAGGGAGGGTATGAAAGGTTGACAGAAACACGTTTGGACATACCTTTAACTTTACACCCTTTGTACACGGGGATGAGTCTGTCTGTGCTCTTGGGTGCCTCAGAAAAGGGCTTAGGGGTTGGATCAAAGAGCTCCAGCATGGATGCAGCAAGCTCAAAGCCGATCTCTTTTGAACTCAAGTTGCTGTGTGTCCATTCGTCTACGCAGTATCTCCTGGAGTACTTTGTTAAAGGACCTGCAGCCCTGATGCTGACATCATTAGTACAGAATTTGGTATCGATCACAAGCCTTCCATCAAAAACAAGGCAAGCATCGTTAATTGCTTTAAAGGTCTCATAATCCACTGTCCTGTAGGCAAAGCTGAAAAATGCCTAAAAGGAGAGATGTAAATCAGTGCTGGTTATTATATATTAGCTACTGGCTAATTTCATAAATCAAAACCCACGCCTCATTCTGAATGTTATTTATTTTAAAAAACAAGAACATGAAATAAAGTAGGATTTTATATACACAGATAAATTCTCCTGATCCAGCTACTAACATTAAGACAAAGACAGTAGAGAATTACTAAACTAGACTCATCTCCTTCTGCTTATTAGATGAGTTTTATTTTAAAAACTCTTAACTGAACAGGTCAGATAGCCTCTGAGTGGACGTGCATGTTTTCTTTGTTAGCACCAGCATACAAAATAAGACTTTATGAAGTTGGTCGTCTTCTTTCAAATGCTCAAACAAAGCTGAAAAACTAAGCAGTAGAAAAGTACAATGTACTTTGCATTTTAGCGGGATAACTGTGTATTAGAAATAATTTTTCAACTGTTCTGCTTGTTTACCAACAACCTGTTACTATGCCTACCAGTGCAGGGATGTTCAATGAAATGCAAATATCAGAAATAAAAATCATTCAGGGGAAATGTCATCCTCATTCTAACCACAGCAGCAGAGCTGAAGCCAGTGGAAGCTGTGGAGGCTGAGAAGTTTGTGAGAGGCACAAAAGGACCCAGTATTTACATGAGAAGGGTAGCACTCGGATTTATTATACTTGATAGTGGTGTAGATACTGGAGAACACAACCAAACTTTGTCAGGACCAAAACACACCTCTAACTACTCCATCTCAGGATTACACTTGCTCTAAGAGGCAGACTGGTCTGCCCCTCTGTAGTACCTGGGACCTCTGAGGCTGCAGCAGCTGGGGCTGGCAGCTCTCAGAGACAGGACACAGGTCTAGAAGGCATCAGATCCATCTAGATCAGCCAGGACAGCCCCAGGGAGGCTGTGCCTCTAAGCCAGGTACCTGGTGCTTTTAGCAGTTGGTTATTGAGTCAGTAATGAGCACAGCAGATACCTATTCACTATGTTTGGGCTTGTGGGACCGAAAAAAAGATGTGACTTCCATTCTCTGAAAACTCTTACTCCTTCTTGCAGAACTGGCCTGAGGTAGGGATTTATCTTGGGACCAGCATCTACTGAAGCCATGAGGTCCTCTTCCCCACAGGAAGATTTCAAGGGCATTGAAAGCAAATCACCCATAACCCTTACATCCCTCCCCTAAGTCTCAATGAAAATACACCAGTGATAAATCCCTTCCTTTGTCTTCCCGTGGCACCTGCACGCTCCCTCTCCCGGGACGCGAGGAAGCAGCTCAGGCTTCATCTCCCCAGAACGGGAGGCGAGGCGGCACCGCCGCGACAAGCCCTACGAAAGCAGGCCACCGATTTGTCCTACGCGTCCGGCCTCGGTGTGGAACAGATGTGGACGCAGCGCGTCAGGAGAAACGTGCCGGCTGCCTGGAGAGCCGCTTTGAAACCCAGCGCGGAGCCCGAGCCGGGCCTGCAGGGTCCCGCCGCGGCCCTCGCCTTTTGTCCGCACAGCCTCCGCGCATTGATTAGCGGAGAGGAGCCTGCACATCGATTCGGAACCGCACGCATCTGACGTTTTCTCTCGATACGCCAGTGTTCTGTCCGGTTTTGTCGCCTGAAAGTGACTTTAAAGAGGCAAGAGCCCGGCCGAAATCCGAAACCGAAACCGCGCTCGCCGAGGACAGAAGCGCCTGTTCAGATGAAGCTGAGAGGTGCTGGGGAGGGTAAAAATCCGCGTCACCTGCGGGGATCTCAGTTCTGAAAGTGGAGAAATGAGGAGCAGGCAAGTGAGGCTGGGTCAGTCCATTGTGGAACTAGGGGCCACCCAGACAGAGCAGCCTCTCCCCCAGGCCTTCACCTCCGTCACAGCACTGCAGCCAGCAGGGACGGGAGAAGCTACAACCGTGAGCAGCGTCTTCTTCGCTGCCTCTTACAAAGGATAAACTGAAAGCTGGCAGAACGAAGGTCCCAAAAATACCGTAAACCAAGAGCGCACACTGAACGTGAGGGTTAAAAGATACAAGAATGATAAGGCTGAGAGATGTTTTAAACAGGACCACAGTCCGCAAAACGTACAGGTGAAGACTGACCATCTCATTGCCACAACACAGTCTGCAATGCTCCAGAGCCTTTATAAAGAGCTCTCCCCTTCATCTGAGCCCATTGCTTTTCAAACGGTTAGACCACAAGCTGGATGTTGCTGCCCACATCAAGAAATATGGGTGAAAAATTATCAGATGAGCAGGCACTCATTGTCTTGCTGCCTTCATCTTCAACAGCCTGCGACATCACTGTATCAGGGCAAGCCAGCACCAGTAATATCCCCTTCCCTTGGTGTCAGCCTCAGGGAGGACACAGTTGTGACCTGGGTGAAGTTTACACCACCAAAGAGCTTTCCTAGGGACTAAGGGCAAGCGTCAGATGCTCATGACCAGCTGCATGTGCCAGCCAGAAGAAATGGCACAGGAGAGGGAAGCAAAGGGAGCTGGATATTTTAGCAACGCTGTTACGGCAGAGATGCAGCAGCAGAGGAGCTGAAGCCTCCAGGCTTGTTCATATATAAACCGAGCGTATATAAAATTATGCACGCTTAAGGGAATCCTAACCATGCAGTAGATCCAAAATCAGGGAAGCTCTGCCTGCGAGGGTAAGGGGACCACACAGCCCCACGTCCTGCCGGCTGACAGGCAGGACGGTGTCACCGGAGGGGAGGGGACGGCTGCAACCTCCAGGCTGGGAGCCATCTGTCAGCCCGGGAGGGGAGAGGGGGAGGGAGGGAGACTGCTGCTTTAGGGGAAGAGGAGATTTTCTCCCATTGTTTTTATCCTGCAGGACTCAACAAATTAAGCCCCCAAGAACTGCCAATCAACAGTTGATATTGGCTCAAATCCCAAGAGGCCCAGAGCTGCCACAGCACCGATTCCTGCACAGCCTGCTCCCCTGCGAATGCAGCTGCCTTCTTGGTGGAGGCTGCTCTCTGAAGCCCTGTCCTCCCCGGCGGCTAAAAGCAGATACAGGAGCCCTGCAAGACAGCTGAACTGGTTTTGGATAACATAAAGCCCCTGACATCACAAGTAATCACACATCTCTCATCGTAGAGGCTGGGTGAGAGAGACCTCGAGAGGGAAGGAACACAGCTGGAGGAAGGACGGGCACAGGGCTGGGGCACAAAAGGGCAAGAGAACCAAATCATGAGGATACGGGAGTCTTGAAGGAACAGCGCAGGCCACACAGACAAGGTGGTGAGGAGGAGAAGGGAGGCTGATGGGATGGTGGTGAATGGACATCCAGTTACAAGGACCACACTGAGATCTCTGTGGAAGAAGGACAAGACCGGAGGGATTTCAGGGAAAGAGGAAACAAATTGAAGAGCTGCATGTGAGGAAAGACTGGGAGGAATGTCACTGCTGATATGGGGACCAAAGTCAGGAGACTGCTAGCGGATAAAAGCACTATGACAGTTCTTCACCTCCATCAGGAAGGGCAACTTAACTACCCACGTGTTGGAAAGAAGGGGGTTGAGAAAATCCAATGACTACAAACTTTCCAGTGCAGGGAGCCATCAGGGACCACCAACTCATGCCCCTGTGAGTGTGTGTACATAACTTACTTGGATAAGCTATGGATACTGTAGCTGAACAAAAATGAAGTTGTTAGTATAGAGGGAGAAAAATCAGTTTACGTTTTGAGTTATATAGGAGGCCTCTCTATCCTGACATTTTTGGTTTCTACTATGACTTAACCAAACGCGCAGAACTATAGACAGGAGTCCCCCCACACATTTAAATGATAAAAGGATTACTGGAATTATTTAG
>WTSP01018830.1:4207-92682 GCA_025331215.1 Actenoides lindsayi | reverse complement strand
AGCCCAGGGTACCACGCGCTGCGTTTGGGCAAGGGCACCTTGGCGGCTCCCGCTCAACCTGTTGTTCACCAGGACCCTGGGGACTTTTGTGCCACGCTGCTTTCCAGCAGCTTTGCCAAGCTGCTTTGGGTCACCAGTATGCGTGGATGTGTCCCAGGCTGCATTGTGCCCGTA
The DNA here is from genome assembly GCA_025331215.1 of Actenoides lindsayi. Lineage (NCBI taxonomy): Eukaryota > Metazoa > Chordata > Aves > Coraciiformes > Alcedinidae > Actenoides > Actenoides lindsayi. The sequence continues at coordinate 92,508 of WTSP01018830.1, read as the reverse complement.
CCAGTGCCATAGATGTATTGAATCGTAGAATCGTTTAGGTTGGAAAAGACCCTTTGGATCATCGAGTCCAACCATCAAACTAAGTCTACCAATTTAGGTACATATTCCTCCAAACAGCTAGCCTAAACCTCCCCTGGCACAGCTTGAGTGCGTTTCCTTTTGTCTTGTCACCTGCATGTCCAGGAGGGCACCTTCCCTGATTGGCTTCCTCACCAGCTGCATCAGAAAATGATCTTCTACACACCCCAGGAGACTCTGGGCCTGTTCTCTCTCTCTCCTGTATTGTATTTCCAGCAGACATCTGGGAAGTTGAAGTCCCGCATCAGAGCAAGGAGTAGCAATTGTGAAACCTCTCCCATCTGCTTATAGAATATTCCATCCACCTCTTCATCCTGGTCGTGTGGTCTATAACAGACTCCCACCACAATGTCAGCCTTGTTGGCGTTCCCCTGATTCTTAGCCATAGGGACTCAACCCTATCATCACTTCCATTAATTTGTAGGCATTCATGCATCTCCCTAATATAGAGGGCTACCCCACTACCTCTTCTTCCTCTCCTATCCCTTCTGCAAAGTTGGTAGCCATTGATTGCAGCACACCAGTTGTGCAAGTCATCCCACCAGGCTTCCATGATGGCATAGTTTTCTCATTGCAGAGTGGCCTCCAGCTCCTCCTGTGTATTGCCCATGTTGCGTGTATTGGTGTAGATGCGCTTCAGCTGGGCTGATGATCCTGCTGCTGTTTTGGGAGAAGCAGCCCTCATTCCTGCCTGAGTGTTCTCAGCTGCTTCCTTGGTTACTAACCTATCAGTGAGCGTTGTGTTTTTGCTGCCACTTGGATCACCATCCTCCACCTCCACTGAGATGACAGACTGAAAGACCTTGTGAGTACGCTGTCCCAGAAGCACTGGCATGCCGCTGCCAGGCTCCCCTCTAGCAAGCCCAGTTTGTATGACAAAGATACTACTTTATTTACAGTTTTAATGAAATGGGGATGCTTGAAAAATACTTCTTGATGATAGGAAAATAATTGTTTTATTAAGAAAGCTGAATTCTGAGATATTGTTGAAGATAAAGGTAGTTCCGTAACTGTGGTTCCTGGAGGCTGTCATTTTGGCAAAATGTAATAAACAGTTTCTCTTCTTTGCTATATTTTCTCACATGGGTTCAGACCTCCAAAGGCAATGAAATAATCTGCAGCTCAGAATTAGAAAATCTGGGGAGATGGCAGATGCCTGCCCTGCTAGTGGTATAGTAACCTTCTGAAATTCTTTAGCCTAGCCAGTAACTTTGCCTGGTGCTGTAGTTGGTAAGGAGTTTTGCTACTTCTAGGTCAGTGTTTCACTACACACAGTAAGACGTGCACTGAGCTTGGCAGCTGGTTTCATACTTGTCTCGGCCTCTGCACACTAAGGTGCTCAAGATTCTCCCTCAGCTCACCTATTAAATGAGAAGCACCTTCCTTTCTCTTGTTTCTTGCACTGTATTCTCAATGGCACATTGTCTTGCCTATCTTCTTAATTAGAGCTTTCTATCCCAGCACCGACAAAACTTACCATTTTATCCCAGCTTGTGTGAAGGGGGAAGGAAAGCTGGTAGCAAGTAACTTTTAGCAGGAATTTCCTACACTTAGTGAGCCATGAAAGAAATAATACTTTTATCCTTCCTCAGTAGATTGTTTTGAATTTGCAATATAAAATAGTTGGTGGTGAGGCTATACTATGCTCTGAAAGAAAAAACTGACAATAGTCCATGGTCCATACAGTTTGGGACCTCTGCTATGAGGCAGTGTCTCTAGCAAACTTGTTCTTCTTCTTATAGACAGACTGTAAGTAGCTGAATTTGTGGAGTGACATAAGGAAAGCAAGTAACTTGAGGGAAACGAGTTAATAAGAAAATTAGAACCCTCACTTTGTCAGTAACCTCAAAACTGTGTTGGGCTCAAAATTACTAGTTTTAGAAATGAAATGTGGACAATATGCAGTGACAGAATAATAATTACTTGAATTCCAGTGTCCTGTCAAGAGTTGATGTACAACATTCTCTTAGGCTTGACCTAGATTCAAAGTGTTAGGCTTTTTTTTTTCTCCTTACTTTTCCTCTTCTTTTCTTTTCTCTATTGCGTGTTTTCAAAGAAGAGTTCTTTATATTTTAGAACATGGAGAGGAGGTTTAGAACAGAGAGAGAATAACAATGTTTTATTGTGTCCTAGACTGCCTGCAGCATGTTTTTCCCCTATAGGTTTTTACACAGGTTTTATGAGAGCAGCACAGCAGCCTATGTGTTGTGTTTACTGGTTGAAAAATAGGTCTTATTCTTGTTTGTATATTCCTAATTTGGGGATCATCAAAGATGCCTAAGGGCTGAGACGTGAGATTGAGACATGTATGTGCATGGCCAGGTCATAGGGTTATATTTCTCACCTAGAGACTTGAATATCTCTTAAAGAGATGGACTGTGTTTTCTGTCCAACAGAGAACTTTCGTCTTGTCAAATAGGAAGTTGTCCACTCAATTTGAAAATCCAGAAAAATGCACAATATTATGCAGACTTGCTTTTTTTGAGACTTTGAAAAGAAACTCTCTTTTCAGATGTGTCCAGCATTTAGTGAAATCACAGGTGTCAAAAGATACCATGGCTCTAAATCAGTGTGGTTGTCCAAAAGAAAAAACATCTTCCCTTTCAATTCTTCATTTGTTTTTGAAAAGAAGGGGGTTGTTTGTTTTTGTTACAATGTGGAATTTTGGGAGATGTGACTTTTCCTTTCCTTTATTCCCCTTTCCTCTTTCTGCCATCTCTGTCCATGAAAGAAAAGGACACCGTTTGCTCTGAGCTGTCAGGTTAAGTGCATGGTGGTGACTTAGCCAGTGTCCTGTTCTAGCAGAACTTGCAGACTGGCATTTTGGCCTGTCCTGCTGCTGCCCAGGTGTTCTGCTGCCTTCTGAGTCTGGGAGTGACCAAGTTCTGTTTTGGGCAAACTGGTGTTGTGCAGTTGGTATCATATTGTTTGAACATTAAACACTTCATCATATGCCTTATCCTGGTATTAAAATACCTCAGGCATTCTTTTCAACCTTCCTGACAGCTGTAGACACGCTTTGTTTTCCTAGCTGTCCCATGGCAGTCACGTCAAAATATATTTCTCATCATCCTGCGGGGAAGTAATAGGTTTAATACATGTATTTTTACTCCTTGGCTGTTGTTTTCCCTTTGCTTTGTTTCCATAATTGACTGTAATACATGGTTCTCTGATGAAGCTTAAGGAAAAGTGTCAAGTGCGCTAGTTTCCTGTCTCTCTATGTCTGTCTCCTCATCTTGCCTTGTATGAAACACATTTAAGTATTCCCAAATCTCCAAAGTGACTGCCATTCATTCTGGCACTTGTGTGGTTCCATTTGGTGCCGCCACGTGCTGCAGCAATCTGAATTTTCTGTTTTCAGCAGATGGCAAGGGAACATATTTGCCTCTCTTTGGGAGTACCAGTCTGGTGGAAATGTTTGTGCTGTATTTGTGTGCAGGTCCGTCAAACAACGCAGCTGATCTTACAGCTCTAGACCTTGGTTTTGCAAGGTCTAAAGCCTTTAGGAATGCTGAAGTGGTCCCATTCATTTCAAAGGGGATAAATATCTGAAAATTATTTTAATGCTTATATCTTGAGATGCAATGGGACTTGAACATGTTCATTATTATTTCCTTTGCATTAAGCTTTCAGATTCCAGAAGTGAGTTGCACTTATCTTTGGTAAAGGAAATGTCACATTTTTCCAAGTGCAGTTCCTAGGCAAAATGAGTTGAGAAGTAAGGAAAGGAAAAAAATCATTTAGTCTAATCCTCTTCTGTCTATATGGAGCTGGCATTTCTTTCCATGATGATCTTCAGGATGCTAGAATAAGGATGGAATATGCCAAACCAGGGAAGTTTATCTGTGTGGTCTTTGGAGGGGAACCAACATCCAGCAAGTCTCTAGTCCTTTATTTTGTGTATTGTAGACAACACTGAAGTTGTCGATAGAAAAAGCCTGGAATATTTTGGTTTGCCTTGCTGTATTTTCCTTTGTTTTGGTTTGCTTGGCAGCAACGTGTTTATCATCTTCTCTGGTACCTAATGCCAGCAAAACAGACATTGCTTTCCTTTATTTTCCTACAGGGTTTTTCCCATGAGAGACTTTAGACCTCTGTTCGTATTGTTCTCTGTGCTATTCGTACCCAAGTCCTGTGACTTTCTTCACTAGAATTTTTTATTCCTGTGATCTCCATCTCCATTTTGTCTCTTGTTTCATTACAACTCTTCTTGGGAAAAGAGGATAGAAGTGTTCTTGGGTATTGCTTGTTCAACATTGCAGCAAAAAGCTTTAAGTGATGTATCCAGTACCTTGAACTTTGGAGTTTTTGCATATGTTGGTATAAAACTCTTAAGTGAGCTTTCTTGCTGCTGTTGAATCGATCGTGAGTGGTGGCAGTTCCTGTGATACCTGTGCTCAGTGGAGTGGCAAATAGGAAGCAGCAGCTTCATGTTTCATCCTTCACCTTTGTTTTCTTCTCCCCTGCTCATCTTCTACTCTCAAGTGGCTTAACCCATTTGCTGTTTGGAACTTTATGGTCTATGAACAAGCCACATCAGCTTTTTGGATATTAGTCCCCTTGGCCATCAGACTCTTCCACCCCAATTATCTTTTCCAAGGATGTGCTGGAATCAGCCGCTAAATACAACAGTATGTGTTTTTGTCCTTCGCCTTCCCCATTCAGCTAAAAAAAGTGAACACATATTAATTTAAGTGTTTGTTTACAGCTCATCCATCACCATGGCACAGGGGGCCTCTTGAATGCAAAACATCCTGGCTTGCTGTATCTTACAACTGCAAGTAGTCATTTGTACTCTAATTGAAGATGGGGGACCATATCTAGGCCCATTGTCCAAACAGACCAACAGGGCCTTTTCCTGAGTCTAGGTTCCAACTTTGGTCTCTACTTTTACACCCTCTCTCATACCTTCCTCATGCATAAGGCCTGGCTGATTACCAGGGTAGTGTTTGCAGTCCATGATTTGAAAGATGAGATGGCTGAATGAAACATAGTGGAGCATAATTAGGTTAATGTTAGGTTAATGATTGGACTTGATGATCTTAAAGGTCTTTTCCAATCTAGGCAATTCTGTCATTCTATGATGATGTACCGAAGGTTGGATCATATGCTCCAACAACCCCTTCTGGCTTAAAAATCTTCTGTATCTTTTGAAACAGTAAAATGGCCAGTTCTAGTTTGTTTCTTACTTTTTTTTAAGCTTATCTTTAGATCTGATTTTCCTTTGGGCAAGAGAATATTGTCAGCACAAATATACCATTTTGGGGACAGCTGCACATTTGTGATCTAATGTTGCAAGAAAAAGGGAGGAGCACTTGTGTATGCACAAGAGAAACTAACTCTGGGCAAAAAAAGGAGCTAGGTACAGATCATTGTATGTATAGAGCAGAGAGAAACTTCTTGCAAGTAATGAACATCTGGAAAGCCACCTGGTTTTTTATTACTTCATCCATAACAATTTGGGCTTGTGCCATCTAAAAATTTGTCCTACTCTGTTGCCAAAAGTCACTGTAGAAATAGTGCCAGATAGAAATAAAGGACAGGCAGAAAAAGGACTGTTTTAAACATTTATTGTAATTTCATACTCTGTCAGCTAGGAAGAGAAGTTTGGGTAGCTCTATCTCACTTGCTTTTCTATGTCTTTTTCTGTTCTCTTCCTCCATGCAAGAGCTAATGTCCCAGAGAAGAGCTGCAGTATTTTCACTTTTGCAGATCCAAGGCTTTCAGATATGTCTCAGTAAGATTCAAACCAAACACCTCATGTGACTGAGAGCACGTCAGAGTCAAGTCTCCAAACTGCTGAAGCCTTAGTCACTTCTCACCAAACACCTCTCTGTACTGCTGGAATCACACTTGCTTTTGCAGCTATCTCTTTATGGACAAGCTATTGTAATTTTTTATTGGAACCAGCAAATTCCATATTCATGTTTCATGTTTTAAGAGAAGAGCTGAAGACATTGTTTGTTTTCCCAAATGCTTCAGTCATCTTGAGTGACCTGTGTGGAAATGATAGTTGACATGCCTGTGGAGAGGTCTTTGTACAAAATATATTCTGTTCTGAATCTAATGCTGAAGGGTACAGTAATATGACAGGCTTCAAGTAAATTGACTGAGGGGCTAAGCACGCTCTAAAAGGAAATATTTAAAGGAAAAGAGAATGAGACAAAGGAAAAAAAAATGCACAAACAAGAAAGTGAAAAAAGGGTGAAAACAAGGGTATAATTACTTTGGTTCTGACTGGAGTCTTGCTGTCTTGACTGAAGCTAAAGCTCTGCCACCTTCTTTTGCCTTCCTCTCTTGTTCTTTTCCTACATCATCTTCCTGTGCCACTGTAGTAGGTGGGATGGATTCATCTTACCTGACTTGACATGTCTGAACAAACCACCTGTCCTCCCTTTCTAGTCAGTAAAGATAAATGAAAACTTTTAGGATATGATTCAACATGTTTTTTTGATGTCCACGTTAATGGTACCAGGATGTGCATTTCTCCCCTTCAGTCAGAAGAGGAAACCTCAAACATAAACTAGGAGTATACATTGTAGGATATTATATTTGGTCAGATAAATCATACTGAGAAACAGACCAAAGCTATGGGCAGTGTCTTGGTGCGCTAGTAAGCGTTGAGTTTAGGGCTCAGTATCTCTTCAGCAGTTGAGTAGAGGATGTTTTGAGAGCCCATTCTCTGTTCAAAAACACAGATTTCCTTCACAACCACTGCTGAAGCCAAGATGAAACATGGGGCTCAAAGAAGCTCCCTAATACCGTAGACTATTAGGTCAAAATTTGGATCACTTGTGTCATTATTAAAGCATCTGATCACAAATTATGGGCATCTTTGGAATGAGAATTTAGAGCATGGGAACACTTTCAAAGGCTGCTGTAAACCTTGGAAAAGATCTCTGGAGATAAATTTATGAGAGAACTCAAAGCTTTGCAAGATAGATTGAGGAAATCATAAAACCCAGCAACAACAACAAAACAGGACTAATCTGAGTTTTCTTGCCAATAATAGCCTGCCTTTGGGGTTGCCAGTATGAGGGAGAATGGATTTAGACTGTCCTTTAGGAAGAGAGATTGGCTCTTCAGATAAATATCTTTTTCCCCCTTCTTCCTCTTTAACAGCAAATTGAAATGTCAGTTTATTTTGAGAACTTTTTCAATGCTTCAGCCTTTCTAAAAAGAAATACTTTGTTCCAAAAGAATTAAAATGAAATATTACAGTGTTTAAAAGTGGTTACTACTTCTTTGTAATTTCCACCCCCCCTTTTCCCTCCTAGAACTCTTTCTCACATTCAATCTGAAATCATAAAGATTTCTGGGTTGCTCCTGGCTAGAATTGAATTTAGCACCTATTGAAAACACTTCATCCTTTCTTACTGGGTTTTTGTCCACATATAGATGATTTCTGGAAGACTCTTTATTCTGAAATTATCTCCTATGTTTATATTCTATTCTTTTTTGTGTTTGTATTGCTGTGAAATTTCTGCTTCCAGTCAGGGCTGAAGGCCTCTTGAATCAGGCATTCTTCCAATACAAGAAATGCAGTGGTACCCTAAAGAGGTCATCTCCTGACTGCAGAGGAGAAAAAATGAAGAAGTACTTAGCATAATTTCAGATAACTTTTGTTGCTGAACTTTTCATTATGTTACTTGTCTCCAGATCCTTAGCCATGATCTTGAAAACGGTTTCACGTCCCTTTATGCTGCTATATTGGAATAGCCATTAGCCTGCATGTCAGTTGTTTTTTAGGGTCCACAAAGGTACGTTTGGAGTAGCAAGATGGTTCTGTGTCTTCTTCAGTGAGAAGCACTGTCCTTGGCTCAGCAATTATGGATGAGTTTTCAGAGCTCCTGCAAACTTAAATCTCAGTAAATCAAAGGCAGACTCTAGACTGGAATAGTTTCTGTCATTGTACAAGATAAGTCTGGCACTTTCGACTTGGAGAAAACGATTCTGTGATTCCTGCTTAGCAGAACTGCCTTGGATCTTGATGGGCTCTGTGCACTAGATGGATTAACTCAAGAATATGTGTAGATATGTTCAAAGACAGGGATTGTTCACAATTCATCAGAGGCCTGTGGCCTTATGAAAGTGTCCTGTAAGTGTATGTAAGGAACACTCTTTAAGAACTACAATTACTAGTAGGCCACATTTGCTTTGAAAAGGGCTGTAAGCGTTTTATTTTAATGCAAAGTAGTTTTCTGTATTTCCATTCTTGCACACTTCCCCTACCTTAGGTGCGTATAAGAGCGAAAGAATTAGACAATGGATGTTGTCTATTATAGTCCCAAACCAACAAGGACCGCAGAACCCACTGTAACATTTACTTTTTGGAGAACTCTGAGCAAGATTTCCACATAAACGGGTTGCTAAGAATATGTAGTATGAGTGGCTGCTGGGTTTCTTCCACCTGCAATTGGCAATCTACATAAAACAACTGAGCTGTATGTTAATAGTTAATGTCTTGTCAGTGTTAGGTTAATGATTGGATTAGATGATCTTAAAGGTCTTTTCCAATCTGGTTAATTCTGTGATTGTAACAAATAGAATTTGCACACATCTGACATACAAATCAGATAAGGATAGTAAGTGACAAAAAACCCAAACAAGCAACACCCGCAAAATCCTTTATATGTGTTTCTATGTCTAAATGCCAGTGCATGGTATTTGGTTGTTCTCAGAGAGCAGCCACTCTGGGGTATGTCTGGTTTGGTTTTGTTTTTAAATTGCTCTAAAGATATACTGCTTTATTTTTTAGATGGTGAAATTAGGGTGAGAATAGCCTTATGGTTCTGGGAATCAAGAGATACCATTTGCATACTTTTTTTACCTATAAAGCTGGGAATCTGTCTTAGCAAGAAAAGCGCAAAAACAAAACCAACAAAACCAAATAAGCCAACTCCTGAAATAAAATTAACTTTTGACATTTTCCCAAGTTAAAGGTCAAATAAACCCAACTTTATACATTTATTTTTAACACTGAAAAAAATCAACGTCGTAATTAATCTTAAACTTTTACCTGCAGAGAAACACAGTTCACTATTAGATTTGAGTGTTACAGAATTAAATACATGAACTGTCAACACTTTGAATTTAAACCCATAAAACGAAATCCAAATGTGATCTATCCAATTAATTCAGTGTGAGTGGATTTATTGCCAAGAAGGAGAAAAGGTGAAAACAGAAGCTGAGTGAAAAAAAAAAAAAATAAAATCAGATACACACTGGAATTATATAGAGGATAATATAAACTTCTGGATTCTGTCTATAATTGAAATACATCTCTGGTGTCAGATGTACCTTGTACATAAACACAGAGATTGAAAATTCATTTTTTAGTTAGAAGGAAGAGGGGAAAAAAAAATTAATAAAACTTAGTAACTGAATAAAACACATTTTAAAAAACCCTCCTATTTTCTGTATATTTGTTTCCATGCATTCCTGGCCAGTTGGTGGCTTCCTGTTTCTGTGGCTGAATACTGCTGCTGCAGTAGGACAATATATAGCCACGGATATTACATTGATTTACTGAAAGGGTACCGCAGGAGAACAGGAAACTTCTTTGGACAGCGTTGCACTGCCAGAACGAGCATTACTGCCAGCTAATTAACCTTGCTGTTTGTTTAGCACCCTTAGAAAACTTCATTACCAATGCAGTCAATTATATTCTGGTAATGGCTACTACAGAAGGTAGAATAGCTTAATTAATATTATTTAGACCAAAGAGGCTTTATGATTGGGCAACAGATATTGGAATGGAATAGAATACTCTGAGCTATATACTTCATCTAAGTCTTGTATTTCACATTTCAGAATGCCACATTCTGCATCCTTTTCCAGACAGAAATAACAATAATAACAATAATAATTATGTATTCATTCTTCCACCTACATATATTTCCTTTTTCAATAACATCTTTTTATAAAGCATCTACAGTGGCAGGAGGAAAGAACTAAATTAGCCATACAGAGTGCTTTAAAGAGTAAGGATAGCAGTGGGTCCATTGCATAGAAGAAAATGCAAGGGAGGGAAGATGACTGCTGATACAAGATGTAACTCACAGCTATGCAGGTATGTATTAGCTGTTGCTGAGAAAAGTCTCATGATGGCCCCCTGTGAGTAAAGATATTTTATTTATTCCCTCCTCTATGACCATCTGCATTTCCACCTTCTTTATAGATCATCAAAGAAGTGGAAAGAGGCCTGAGTTTTTCACAAGTCAGCCTTAGAGCAGGACTATATCAGAAGTTAAAGGCTGGTTGATGGAGATACAGCTTTGGGTGCCTGTTTCAGTAGGCCTTGAAAATAAGGCTTGTTTTCCACACTTTAAAAGTACTCAGAGCTTTGTGTCTGCTTCCAAGAGCACTTGAAAACCCAGTGGCTCCATTAGTACAGACTTAAATTGATTAGTTAGTCTTAGAGCTAGTTCTGTACTCCCAGACAAGTAAGCCCTGACTGATGTGTGCTTTGCCAGTAAAAACCCCTGTGGGATAGAAATTTATTACTCAAAGTGTTCTTTTACCAGTCTGTCTTGTTTCACTCAGAGCTGGTTTTCCTGAATGGCTGAAAATTTTCAGCCGCCTTGTTCCATTTAAGTCCATGGTTCCATTTAAGTACCTTTGCTGTGCATACAACATAATGTTGTTACTGTAACTATGCTTGTAATAGCAGCCTTAGTCTAGGTATGGTATGTGACCTATTCAATACTCTGTATTCCTCTCAAGGGCTATATTTTTAAAGGTATATAAATGTCAAATATGTAATACAGGTGAAAGGAAAAAAAAAAAGCCAAAGTAAAAGGAATACGTGAGAACACCCACTGCAGTCTAGCACCTAAGCTACACATCCAGGATATAAAATCTGATTCTGGACAGGCACCTGTGTGCCAGATTACCTCAAAAGCTCAACTTAACCCCTACATTGTTTTTGATAATGGGGCTTGGGTTTATATGTCACCTACACACATTTTTAACCTTTGTCTGGATGTTGTGAATTATGGTCCTTTTTAGTAAATTGATAGTTGCTGTAGAATAGACTCCAAAGGTAAATCTAATGAGGTGAATGAAATCCTGGTGGAATGAAGTTAATAGCAGACCTCATGTCGGTTTTATACAGCCAAGATCCCACTTACAGTTTGTGTAGCAGGCTCTGATACCATGCGCTATTCTAGTGTCATTAATATGTCCCTAGCAACTATAGCCTTTTTATCCCCTGCAAACCACAGAAAACATGAGATTTCAGCTATAATTGTATTTGCTTTAGTGCCTCTGTGTAAGTAAGCTCTGCTATTAAGAAAATAATTGTGATCCTTTCTGCTAAGTCTGTTTTAAAAGAGTACCTGCAGGTATAGTACTGAAATCAGGTGCTCTTCCTTACTCTTAAAAACAAACCAAAAAAAACCCAAAGGAACCAGCAAATAGCTACTTAAGAGGCACTGCTTCTTAGCTAAGCATGCAATTAACCTGTGCACCTTGCTGCCTTAAGATATTATTGAGGGAAACAATTTAGCCAGATTCCAGCAAAGCCTAGCTGTTTAAATAAATAGTAAGAATAATCCAGAGGTGTAATAGTTGCTGTAAAATATAATGAATTCAGGAAGTCGGAGTTAAAGACAGAAGCAAGATTAGTAGCTCATAATTTTACCTTCAGTATTGCCATGTTCAGTTTTAACAAAGCAGCACGTCTGAAGCATGTTGTTTTGTGAGAAGTTCAACTTTCTCCTTTAAAAATCTGTAAGATATATGTTGATGGCTCTCTTGGGAAGCCTGAAAAAGTAAAAACCATAATTCAGATTAGCAGAATGCTTGCTTTCTATTTTAAATTTAAAAAGTCATTAAAGCCAGACATCTCTTGTACTCAAGGTCATGGTTCTTTGACCTGTGAGGTTTGAATATTAGTGGCAGTTGTAATTGCACAAAGATAACTGCTACCCTGTGGGGTAGTGTGGGGAAAGGAAACATTCATGTTGACAGCTGATACCCTTTCCATACCAACCCCGAGTTCTGTGAGCTGCACGTGGGGCCAGGAGTACAAATGTAAGCTCTGTCCTCTGTTGTAATAGAGCCATGCTAAAAATTAGAGGGCAAATGCAGGCTTTCTCTAGAGCATGCCAGGGATGTCTCCAAATAAATGCAGAGTTGCATCTTTGAATAAGCTATGGTTCTTCAACAACACATGTCATCAGAGCTATAGCAGAGAGATGTGTGTATATGTGAGGATGTTGGTCTATGACAAATAATGTGGCTTCTTTCTCACCATCTCTAGAGCTACTTAATAGATATGGAAAGATGGCACTTAGATTCAGTGGGACTTGGCAGTGTTAGGTTTATGGATGGACTTGATGGTCTTTTCCAACCTAAATGATTCTAAGATTCTTGTTTTGAGTTAGTATAACTGAAAGTACTGTGCTTTCAGTACAAAATTTGTTGGTTTTTTTGTTTGTTTTTTTTTTTTTTACAAAACTGCATATAAACAATTCTACAGCTCATAGTAACCTTCTAAGAGAACTTTATCACTGCCACTCAGGAGAGGCTTGTCCACCCTTTTACTAGAACTTGTTGTAATACACAGTAGGGTGCCAGAGTGTTTCCAGTTGATTGGAATGTAAGCAAAACCATAGTCAGCTTGCTCAAAATATTGAAACCAGTAAACTAGATTGTCTGGCTTAATAGTCCTCACGTTTTCTTCAGTTGCTTCATGGCAATAACAATGATGGGCTTTGTAGTTCTGGTAGAGAGGAGAGATGGGTCTGACCTAGCACAGGGCAGTATTTATACAGAGCAGGAAAATTACCTTTCTTTTTCACAAGTCTGCATACAATTTTAGTGCATTTTATGGGTAACCTTTGTATTTGCTCCTTCCTTGCTCTGCACAGAGCATTGGCAATGACACAAGGACACTCTGAAGCCTAATGCAGATGCTAGTACCACCTTAAATTAGCTCTTATCATTCAGTGATTGATTTGCAACCAAGTGCCTTTAAACATGTTTGTTCCCCCAAATACAGCCAACTCAAAATAGAACCTTAAGTGAGAGAAAATGCAAACAGATTCAAGTACACGACATACAATTACTGTATGGAAACAATAAAACAGGGAAAAAATAGAAACCACTTCAAATCCTATTTCCTTCCAAAAGAGAGTGTAATCAAGGTATAATGAGCACTGAAATTAATAAATTAAAAATAAATGCCCATAAGAGGGAGAAAAAAATGTGTTAATCAGTTGGCAATTATATTTTTGGCATTGTAAATTAATTCCCCAAATGAATCTCCTTCCAGCTTATTTCACTCCATTATCTATTTTCTTCCTTATTTTTTACCTAGTGATTAGCATTTCTGAATTCTGTACATAATGATAATTTTTAAAAATCAAAGGTGTTTGTTTAAAGATAAAAAAAGACAGTGTGTCAAATGCAAGATTATGACATTTTGTCCTTCCCCGTTTGTGGAGGAAAGAACAGAAATGTCCTTATAATAAATCTGTCCTTTTAGGGTGTTTGGTTTTTGTTTCTGGATTGAGCCTTACGGTGTTACTTATCTCTTCAGCAGTGGAAATGATTCTCAGTTGTCTCCAAACTACTACTAAACAGCGGTCTGTGAAAAGCTCATCTATTCCAGCTCCTCCATTTTCTTTGCACCACCTTCAAGTACTAAAAGGCTTGCAGACAGTCTTGAGAACTTTTAAGGAAGGTGTGGGTGACAGTGGGAGGAGGGGGAATAAGTCCTAATCCTACTTATTGAAAGTTTCTTCTCACTTACGTATCTCCTGATGTAATCACAGTAACATTTTCTTTCTGCCTACATATCAAAATCTGCAGTAGCTAGGCAATTATTGATGCTAACCTGAAATAAAGGAGGAAGTAATATATTAACATCCAGGAAAGTGATTTGATCTGGGAAGTAATTAGGAGAAAATAAACAGCATCTGGAATACTGTGCTTGCTTTTGTTTATCCCTCTCCCTCAGCAAAAAAACCAACCCCCAAATGTCAACATGATGTTTTGTAGATGAAAATTCTTGAAATAGAGAGAATGTCCATGAATGTAATTTACCATAGCAATGCAGTTCAGAGAAGCTGAGGCAGAAGGCTGTATTGTTCATGACTTTCTGAAGTACAGTGGAGAAGTTAGATATATTGTCAGAAGCAGGAGGAAGGGCAGAACTAACACATAAACCAAGGTGTCACTGAGATTTCAGAACTCAGGCAGTTTAGGATCTGCTGCACAGTATTTCCTATACCTGAGAGGTTCAGGCACAGCTGTCCTGACTCTTTCAAGTTACATTCAAGGGTAAGGTGGCAAGTGGACAAGAAATCTTCCACTGCATTTTCCTACCACCCATCTCGGGAGTGGTGGTTTGCCAAGTATTGAACTTGGTGAGCTGAGGAAGAGGCATTCTCTCGGTTTCTCCCTCTGATCTGTTGTTCATGTACCCTCTACTCTTAGAAGAAAAACACATCAGTGTGCTACTTGCACCTCTACCTGGGTCTGTGTTTCCACCATGTGACCAGAAAAGGAGTATATTATGCTACTTCCTGCCATCCATCCTTCCTTCTTTTCCCCTTAGAACAGCTTCTTATAACATCTTGTGGAGGAATCTTCACAGCATGTGCTCTTTCCTTCTGGTGTCCTCCCAGGCAGTACCTATGCTGCCTGGAGTCAAGTGGAGAGACATAGAATAATCTGTCAGTCAGCTTGAGCCATTATAACTGGTGTCATTTTGGGAAAGAAAAACTCTCCAGAACACTAGCATAAGAGGGATGTGCCTGATGGGCCACATGGTTTCTATATGAACATATGTGAAGGGTTAACATGTGGTGCTGGCTTGCTAAGCTTTTGCCTTGGAAACAAGAGAGAGGGGCATCTCTCTGTCTTCACTAGCCTCTGAAGAGGTCTTTAGCTGAACAGGCAGTAGCCAGTGATTTTGAAGTGAAAAGACAAAGTGCTTCCTTAGGAGTGTTTCTCATAGTATTTTTAAGTTAGTGTTGTCACTCCATTGTATGGATGTTTCAAGTGAGCTGTAGCAGCTAGGTCACCAGGCAGCATCTCTGTGCATTGTCTTGGCTGCACGTAGGCCCTGCTGCTTGGAAAAAGGAGTGTTCCATCCGTACCAAAGGGTGCTGGACTGTGAAATGAAACCTTAGGTACCGTTAAGATACAATATAATGATTTGCATTGAAAAAAGTCTAAACAGTTTTAGAAATTCATGAAAAGAGACCTGACAGTGGCATCCAGAAGAATTGCCAGCAACTAACCACACAATTGCACACTCAATGCACATTCCTTTCAATTGTTCAATTAAGTCTTTACTAGTTTTGCAAAAAAAGTCCAACCCACTTAGGCAGAAGATTAACAGAACAGTGTTATGTTCTGTATTTTCCTAGCTCTTCCCTGTTTTCAGCATTAAATAGACTCAGGCTTCTTCCTGTGGAGGTGTTGGATTATTGCATTATTCAAGGGCGTGGAATCAGTAAAACTTCCACTAGTGTAGGATTCCTTGTGTTAGACTTTTATGTCAATAATTTCAAATTATTATGTTTCATGTTACTCTTGTCAGTGAATTTTTTACAACAATATTCTTGGCCTGAGCAAAATTAGATAATGCTACATCGAGAATCTTTGATGTATAAAAGAAAGCCTAATATTAAATATTCCTGTGTAGTACGCTGACAATGTATATGTGTTCTCCTGTATCCTAACAGCTCAGTACCTGCAAGTGTTTCACCAGAAAGCTGGCAAATCCTGTAAAATAGGCTAGAAATACAGTTAGTTGGGCTGCAGCTGCGTGGCCTGTGTGCTTGGCCCACAGCCACAGTTTCTCTGTGACTGTTGTTATTACTGTCTTCCAAGAGACTTCTTTATTCTTCACTTGCCAAGATATGTGCCGCCTTATTAATTACGATTATTCTTGTTACAAACAGCATCACTTCTGGAGTTTCCACATCAGTGTTGTATAATCCATTACAGGTTTGGTTTAGTTTTTGTTAAATAAAATATATCACTTAAGTTATTTATATGTAATGCGAAAAAAAACCCCAAGTCTTCCCTTAGCCAGAGCAGTTGTATGTTCATGCAGTAGACAATGCTGACATGATAACACTCGCATGCAGGTAGCAACATCTCCAGTATGATTCTGCCCTCTCCCATGCTGCTTATGCCTCTGACTCTTCTTCCTGAATCGGTAATGTTCAAGGAAGGTTCGCTCCTGTTTCAGTGTAGTTTCATGGCATCCTGTGAGCTTGCTCCTGTTAAAATCCTCTGTAACTTTCCATGTAAAAGTGCAGAATTTATGAGCCTTGATTCAAATCTCATAAGGTAGAGAACTTTGTTTCTTAGCCATTTGAACCAGGGAGCTTTAACAGCTGTAACACTATTCTTCCTGTAATACTGCATTCATTGTACAGTGTAAGCAACTGATAATAAGTGGTGTGGGTGACCTCCCTGCAATTTCAGGGTCTCCTAAGAAAGTGCCTGTTAGTACAGCAAGCAGCATCGTGGAAAGGACTGTTAGTTTAAAAGGTAATTTAGAGGTCCACAGAGAACAGGGGTGTTTGATTTAAGGAGTGTGCTATGAACGAAAAATGCTTTTGGTGGTGTGAAGTTTTTCTCCTTCCTCTGCTTCCACAGTAGCCAGGCACTAGATTGGCCTCCTGAAGGGACATTTATATGTTCATTTGTCCGTCTTGAAGTTCAAAAGTTTTCCCACAGTATACAAATTAACAGCCTGTAGTTTAGCAGTGAGCTTCCTTACTATTCCTCCCTTTCCTCAAGTGCCAAGGAACAAAATCTAATTGAATGGGGTATGTCTGCTCTCGATTCTGCTTTCCTATCCCCTCCATGCAGTCAGGGAGAGCAGCTTTGTACTGCCATGTTCGTTGCTGGTGCGAGGCGTGGAATGAATGAGGGAAAAGACACAGGCGCTACTGACTGCTGAGACAGCTGGGGACTTGAAGCCAGTAATGAAATATCTTGGGTGATGGACCTTTTCAGCAATAGTGGTGGTGTTCCTCAACAAGCCCACCCCAGAGCACAGCTTTGCTAGGGTTAAGGGCAAGAAAGAAAGGGAAGTTGGTGTTTATTATCTTTCAGGCATTTGTTTAATTTGTATGAAGAGAGCTGCTCATGTACTCCTGTAGCATGCTGTTGCTTTTGGAGGACAGAGCCATTTCCCAAGACCTGTGGTGTCAATTGTTACAGAGAAGGGGAAGTAAATGTGGTGGGCAAGAAAGCCTCAAGGGCTTACTGTTTCTCTACAGCGTTATGGAAAAGGGGCAGGGAGCTTATTTTGAAAGCCATTTGTTTTCTCATTGTCCTGAGATGTGAATCAAGAAGTGGAAATGCTACAGAAAGTCATGAAGTCACATGATCCCTGTGCTATTAGAGATGTGTTTCAACTACAGCTTTTTCTCTGTAAGCAAATACTGCAAAGCTTTGAACAGGATCTTAAGGAAAATCCACACACACACATATATATATATATGTGTATAAAACATATAAATGTGATGTATATATTGAAACTGAATATAAACATTGTAATACATATACATAAGTATTCATAAAATACAGAATAAAGTCTCTATTTAATGATAAAAACATGTTGATGAAGATATTGGTCTTCTGGTAGAATTCACATTTGGCAAAAGAACTAAAACTAACACCCTCTATTTTTTTCTTCAGCAATCATTGTGCATTTCAGGACACAAACAAACAGACCTGCCCTGCTTAAGTTCCCTAATTGCATATATGTGCCATCTATTCCATCATGTTTTTCTGCTTTCCTGTAATTCATAACCAAGCCAGGTTGCAACAACACCTAGTACCTGCCTAGCAGATCATGTGATGGCAATACGTGCAGCAGGGTAAGAGGGGGTACTGGGACAAAATGAATAGTAACTTGTTTTTCTTACGGTAAACCTAATGCCATCTTGACATCCTGCAAATCCAGGTGCTGCCTACAGGAAAATTGTGTAAATAACCTCTGAGAAAAGACAGCTGGTAAACTGCATGATTTCTTAAACAGAAGCATCAGAGTTCCTAAAGCCAAAAATCTTTTTTACATGACAAACCAAGACTTATTCTTTGTTCCCAAGGTTTAGGTAGACTCAATCTCGTGATTCCAACTTCTCTTAACATTTGCTTACACTTGAACATTTTTCAGTCATGATAGTCTCAAAACTTGAAACACTTTAGCTATTTGACACTGCAAACTTCACATCCACGTTATTCAATCGTTAAGAGTGTGATAAAGGGTCTGCAAGAAATCTACTGAAGATTTAGCTTGTCTGTTCTTACTAGCATTCAGGTGGCCTAACTACCTGTAATTTACTGCTTTTATATTTCACATTATTGTTCTAAACAACCTTGCAGGTTAGAGTTTGTGTCATATGGCACTTCAAGCTTTTTTGAGGACTGTTTTTAAGAGGATGGACATATTCTTTGGACTATGCTCTATTTATTACTGTTGACATTTTAAGGACACAGGTCACCAGGGTGTGCTGCTTCTCAGTTGCTGCTTGCACTCTGGATGTTGTCTGTTGGGATGAGAACTTGAGAAAGGGAGATTCTTTGTGTGCCCTTTATCAGTGTTGGATTGGAGATCCGTGGAGCCATAAAGGAGAGAGCTTAATAAAGTGCGTGTTTAAGAAATGTATTTGTATGGGGAAAGTTGCAGCCCTTCCCTGTTTCCTTCAGTAAATGTATACATACTTAAAGTTGCCTTTGTTCTGAGCTCAGTGCAGTTAGATGTATAACAAATTTACTTATTTTCCTGTTACTGTTTTATAACAGGATGAAAAACCTTAGAGATGTAGGAGAAACAGAACTGTTACTAACTTTAAACGGCCATGTTGATTATTTCCTGCTTTTCCTGGGGAGAACGTTCTGTAAATCACCATTCCTGTGGGTAAACATGTTGGTTGGTATTGGACCTTACATTGTTTGAAGGTGCTTACTTTTAAATAAAACTTTTCACTGGAATGAATTGTCTTACGAATCTACGTATTCCTTAAAAAAACCCTAAAGCCATTGTACAATAGTATTACCTTAAGTAGTGATGTGGGAAGTAAACCTCATCAAATTATGTTGTGCTTTCACAGAGTTCTCACTTGACCAATGGAAAAAGAATGCATCCGTGTAATGTTTTCTTTTAAACAAAAATTAAAAAAAAACCCAACCCCCCAAACTGCAAAGTCGACCACATTGCGAATTGTCTAATCAATAAAACAAGCTGTTAATTTTTAATGGGATGTTAAAAGCCCTCTCAAACTTGATCCATATTTCCATAAAACTGTTGGAGGTAAATTTAAAGAACAACAGTTATTTATTGAGGAAATGCCATTACAGCTGTTTACCTGTGAGTGGGACATGAACCTGCAGCACAAAGCCAGGGTTTAAGTCCATTCCCACACTTGACTTTCCAGCTTAATTTCCGATTGACTAAGTATGTCTGTGAAGCATTTCTGATTTTCAGCTATTTTTAGTGCTGTTTCCACTGCGGGAGTGCCTGAGGTCAGACAGCAAAAGGTGCTCGGCAGGTGCAGCCTGCAAGGGTGCCTGAAAAGAGTGATCCAGTCAAAACAGGACGCTAGCTGTTGTGATGTTCGTTGTTAATGATAAATAAAGGCATGTCAATTATGCATAAGTGCTCACAAGCACTCTTTTCCTGAGCGTATCATAAAGGGAAGTGGGTCTTGGAAGATGAAAGAGCAATGGGCTTCGAAATGATTTCTGGGAAAGGATTCCATGCTCTAAGCCTAGCAGTGAGAAAATGCTGTGACATTCATGGCAGAAATAAGCAACATTAGTGTTCTTTACCAAGTAGGCCTTGGAAATCACCTGTTTGGGGTTTTTTTTATCTTCTTTGGTGGGATAACAGAAATGAATATTTAATGTGGTATCAGATCTGATTAAGTATCTTTTTTTTTTTTTTTTTTGATACTAAGATATTCAAAGAGGAATGAGAGTGAGGCAGTTTAGCACTGGTTTTCTTTTGGGAATTACTCAGACGCCAGACCACTTGACAGTAGTGCAAAGCAGCCTTCCACATTACTATTCTTCATTACAATTAAATAAATGCAAATGCATTGTGGTAAGAGGAGTCTGATTGAGGAGTCTAGGTTATCTGGCACACTGGGAACTACAATACTTAGGAAAACTCCCAGGAAGAACTGTGCCATTGTGGAAAAATATAGCTTAATGTTGAACATTAGCAAAGGATTGGCATCTACTCTGTAGCTAGATTAACTGTTTTGATGTAAGGAATATTGATATGCTTGGTTGTTTTCATCAAAAGTATTAAAATAAAACATTTATTAGCTTAATTTCTAGCCTGTGAAAATTCTAGGAAATAAGTGAATGAAGTTGAGGTGAAATGTATGGAAAACAGTCTGATGTAAAATAAAATTAGGCACTGGAATCTCCCTCAGAACAGATATTCTGGATTTCTTTCTGAGTGTTAATGCTTCGCATCTAGAGGAGGTTTAATACAAGCTGTGTTCAAGGTATTACTCTTAAGTTTCAAGACCTAAGTCACTGAGAACATTTTTCTGAATGCTTTGTCTATCACACTGCCTACCTCCTCTGAGAGGAGCAGCAGGAGTTGCTAGATTGAAAAAAAAAAAAAAAAGGCAAACAAAAAAACCAAAAAAAACCATACCAAAAAACCAAGAGGGAGCTGTTCTGAGCATAATTCCTGTGAGAAGTCAGCAGGGAGCTGTTCTTGGTGTGTGTTGCATGTAGGATGGTTATTCATAGGGCTATTGCTAACTTTCTGGAAGTATATAACTGACAAGAAACAATTCGGAAAAGTGTATTTTTACATTGGTTTTATTATTACAGTATGCATACAAATAACCAATATGGTTTATATAGTGTGATATATGGTGCATGTCTGCTTTATATATTAGGAAGTGCTTGGACCTTCATAAACACTAGAAGTATGGGATTACAAAAGCTGTGACAAGGTACTTGAGAAACTGTATGATATAAGTAGTTGTCTGTTTTTCCAGCAGTCGAGAGACAAAAAGGGAGTTTTAACTTGGCCTGTCTTCTCATGAGAAAGTGGGAGAATCCTGCAGGAAGCCACAAATGGCTTCTTCTCCTTCAGGGCTGCGCAGAGGAAGAAGTCTGGGCTCCAGCAAAGCCAGGGAATAAAGTGAGGACTAGCACTGGGGGTGAGAACACGTGGGACTTTTCCAGGTGTTAAAAGTATAGACAGACTCTGGAAATGAAGATGTTGTCTTTGTGACTGTTCAGGAACCAGTGAAGGTCCCAAGTGTCTGGTAACACTGCAGGAGTTTACGTATTTAGATGAGACTGTATCTTTGGCATTCATTTTCCGCATTTGCTTCTGTGGTGGGGTGTTGCTCCTGAGCAGTGTCCTTGAACAGTGGAAGAACAGCAGCAATAAAGTGAGCTCCTTCTCTTTGCATTCTGAACGGAGGCTCAACGTCAGCCTGAAAGGATCTCTGATGTGCCCTCACATAGTTCATAGTATGCATTAAATAGCAGGCTAGTTCCAGGTACGCTTTCCTATGGGAGACTTCATTTTGGTTTTTCTAAATTCTGCATCTTGAGTCACCCTGCAGGTGTGGTTTTTGTTTGGTTTCTGTTGCTGGTGATTTAAGGCTATGTTGTTGTTGTTTGTGTGTCTTTGATAGTCTTGTACTCGGGTGTTCTTTGGAAGTGAGCAGTTTCATCAGTTGCTTCAAATGATCTTTTAATAGTGGTCTGTAATATTTATTATGTAATGTACAGTCTTATGTTCTAGACATAAGAACTCTATGTTTATTGAAAGGGTTTTTTGTTTTTTTTTCTGAAACAGCTGAATTGCTTACTGGAGATGTACTGCACTGTGTTTGTAGTTACAGCTGATGTTTGCTGCTTTATTTTATTAAAAGTGATAAAAAGAATAAATTTGATCACTGCTTGTCCCCAACTCCTCTACTGCCCAGTCTCTAGGATAGCAGAAGTTTATTTAGGCTGGAGATCCACAGGACCTTGGCAGAAATCACTAAGCTGCATTCACAACTGTGGATGTGAATCATTCGCTTAGGGAGAGTAAGAAACTGCATAATCAATTATTGATCTCTCTTGCTCTGTGCTTCCTCTTCTGATTAAATCTTCCAAAATATTGATAGAGACTTATAACAAGAAAAAGGTATCAGATGGGGGCAAATGTGCCTGACCTTGCCATGGGATGAAGGCAGTTGAAGAGCAGTGAGACAGGGAGAGTGCAAGAGGAGAGGTGAAGTCATCTGACAGTATGTCACTGTACAGTTGCCAAGAGAGAAACTTTCAGAAAGGCTGATGCTGAGTGTTCCTTCAGGTATTGTTTTGGATAAGAACCCCATCCAGAACAGCTTCAAAATACATGAAGTAAGTAATACCAAGCATGGGCCGAGAACTGGGCTCCTCTGCAGTCCATGATTGCCTTCCTGTCTGGTTAAAAAGACTGAATGTCACAGCCTTCTGGGATATGCTAGGAAAAAACATAAGATTGACCAAGTACATAAAAAAGGTTGAGTGTTCATGTCTTGGCTGCTTGAAAGGAAGGGGTTTTTGCAGGGGCTGACTACCTTCCTGTTGGAATGATTGTTCAATGAGATTTGACTGCTGGGACGTCATACCTCGAGGGGAATGTGGCATCCTTATTATGTTTCTTTGTGGATGCAGGGCCACCATTTCAGGGATTTTGATGGTTAAATTCACCTCCAGAGTTTTGCAGGTGCACCTTTAGAAGCTTAGTAAACAGCGTTAACTCATTGGAAGTTGTCACTTTCTAGACAGGAAAAAATAAATAAAATAAAGCAAGCGCCACACATACCACGTGGCAGAGACCAATCCACCTCCAACCAAAATCAATGTTACGCTTCCTGTTGTTGTGTTAGGCAGAGGATTGAAAACTTGCTTTTTCAATTGATTTGTTTTCTACTGCAAAACTAATTACGTCCAATGCAGTGCTTCCTCTACCTGCCTCCGGAGGGGAAACTATATTGGCAGTGGTGGCTCTTGTCCTCTGCTCGGGTAGCCGTGTCAATATCCCCATTGCTTCATTGTTTGTTGAAGGGTGAAAGATCCCAAACTTCAGCAAAGTCATCTTTGCATGCATCTTTCAAAATGCCCTTTTCAGCCTTGCCAGCCCACGGACACATGCTGTTGATAAAAACCACCCACAGTGGTGCTTTCACAGGCAGAATGAACACATGGGTGCACATCAAGAGGAATCTGTCTCTAGGAGTGGTCGGTGCTAATGCATTTTGCCTTTGCTGGTCATTTTCAGAGATGACAAATCAAGGATCTGAATTTTTGAGGGATTTTGAAACTGAAATGTGATGAGATGCCAGAAGACTTCTCTCTCTCTTTTTTTTTTTTTTTTTTTTTTTTTTTTTTTTTTTTTTTTTTTAACTCCTCTGGTTATCATGATATTGGTGTATTTCAGGCTATTTCAGTAGGCCTTTCTGCACTATTGGAGTTCAGGCTTTTATGTGTATGATGCCTCTTTCCTATTTGCTCAGTCCTGACTACAAACTGTATGTCCATGCAATCTTAAAAATCTAGCTGCCTTTTTGCACATGTAATATTCAGTTTCTTTGTATGGTTTGGATAACTGTATTTGTGAATTGGGCAAGTAATTATTCAACAGACTTTTTCAGACTAGTCTCTGGATTTTTGTAGTTTACAGAACTACTGACCCAGGTTTGATCGTTTGCTATTTTTATATGCATAAAATGGAACATGCAGGAAACTCCGTTTTGTGTTCTTAATTTGTCATTGTAGAAGTTAATTTGTGGATCACCCATCAGTTGTTTGAAAGTATTTGACAGAGTCCAAGTTTTGCCTTTAATTGAACTTTCCCCTCCCTATGCAGTTGTTTTTCAATTGGCTTTTATTCTGTTTAGCCTCCCCCATCACCCAAGTACTTTTTATTTTTGGTAGATTGGAAATTTCTGTTCTCTGACAATATTTGCCTTACAGTTACCTTGTTTATATAAACTAAGTCCATAAAAAAACCTCTGATCCTCTGTGCACCTCTGTACATGTCGTGTATCATTTAGTTGCAATAGAGAAAATAATTTTTTTAAATATTGTTGTCAGAATGCAAATAGTTTGCTGTCATTCTCTGTATTGTCAAGGGAGGGATATTTGTAAAACACTTGAAACACAAAATGTACCATAAAAGTGCTAAGTGTTATTTCAATCTAAAGGCTTTATTTAGAGCTGTGGGCCAATGATCTTTAGCAATTGAATTAGCTGTTCAGCTCCATCTTTATATTAAAATACAGTTTCCATACTGCTTTTGTTTTGCAAGCTATAGAGCCACCATCAGCTGGCTTTTCACTGGGCTGTGGCAGTGAAAGCAGGTGAACTAGCCAAACCACAGCCAGTGAAATACAGCTCGTGTAGTGCATGATGTCAAGGAGCCTGAACTTCCCAGTTTTTCAAAGTAGCCTGCTAAAAACTCTGTAAAACACAGTAGGACACAATAATTGTACTTAATATATTTTCAGGGGCTCGCTTGTGATTCTTTATCTTGTCAGAAGATATAAAAATGTCATCCACCTGATGATCTCTGTCATGACCTTCTCCAATGGGACCTTGATCATTAGTTTTATACAGATGAGCTTTGGATACCATTCCACTCCATAATGTACATGTGGTTGATAATTATTCAATAATTATGAGAAGTGGTGTGTAGACAACGTGCAGATAATTTTGTGGTATTAACTATCACTTCAAAGAGCAAAATGAGATTGAATGCTGAATACTAAAGCCATATTTTCTGTAGGAGCAAGAGAATTAAGTAGTTTGGTTTGCATGAGTCAGTGGTTCAGATAATTTATCTAATGTTATTCTGATAGTCTGATTCATGAAAGAACTAAAAAATGTGGATGCATTTAGGCATGATAAGTCCTGACAGAAATTATTTACAACCTAGTATGCCCTTTTATTGATTGTGTGAGTCATACAGAAAAACAAATTATTTTGTAATTAAACATTAGCTGCTGATCAAACTGCAGAGAACGGAGTGCACCAAACAGGCATAAATGGCTATGAAGGATTTCCCTCAGCAAGAGATGAAACAGGTTTACAGTGAAGGGAGACTGCATCCAGCTGTTAAAGAGATGTAATAAAAAATTATAAACATGAATAGAACATCAGCCATTTACTGCAGATTGACAGAAATCTTTTGTTTTGCTGTTGCTCTTCAAAGCTGGTTAGTATAGTGGGACTTCGATCTCAGTTTCTGAGCTGCAGGTATCGTTAGGTGGCCCTCTGTACTCGTGCCAGCAAACCCTGCATTTGGGGACACTGAGTGGTGGGGTGCAGGGTTATAATCCAAATTCATCAGAGGATTGCTTCAGGATGACCACTGATCTGGTATGGTTACCACTTGTACCAGGGAGAGGGGAGTCAAGATATACTTGATGTGGAAATACAGGCCTGGCTGGTACTGCATGTGGCTGTTTCCTTAAGCTGTTTGGAGAACTTCTGCCCAGCCCAACACAAGTGAGGGACGAAAACATGGTTAGGGGATTTTTAGATTGTGTCAACTTTTCCCCCTTGAAGCACAGTGCAGAAGGCATTGTCACATCTGGATGATTTTCTTGCCTTGTTAACTGTAGTGAATAGGGTTGTGCACACCAGACTTACAGTGCTCTGGTATAAAGTTGCAATTTTATTTCTTATTTTTTTAATTATGTATACAGTTGAAGTTTTACTGTCTGTTAGGTATCTGGATAGAAGTATGAATTAAACCAGACTCATTGGTAAGCACTAGTCATGGAACAACAACAACCTTATAACACAGAAGTGTAAAACCTGACTGCCTTTAGGTACACAATAGTGGAAAGGATTGCTAAGGATTGATGGTAACTCTACACCAAAGACTGTTTTTTTATTAACACTGTGGGGGGAAAATAATAAAACTTCCAGTTTCATTCCTGTTGTAAAAGCTCTTTATTCTCTAGTTTCTTAATATTGCAGTTAAAAGCTCATCCATAAAAGCTGTAGTTTGCTTTTGAAAGTGTCTCCCAGCACCACTGTTAAATGTGTCTGTGCTTTCAAACAGCCTCTGGGGAGGTGTTTAAGCTAAAGACTTGTCTCTCCTTTGTCAGGGTTACAGAAATGTTCATATGTTTTCCATGCATGTGCTACCTAAGACAAATACATTATGATAATTTATGTTCTTGAAAAGAATAGCAGTGGGAATGTTTGGAATGTTCAGGATAGCATGTCTAGTGGTTGACTTTTGATGAGGGAAGCAAACATGATGACAGCCACAGATGGAAGTCCTGTCAGCTCCTGTGCTGCTTATGTAAGTAGCTGTGTTTAACCTCCTGTAAAAACGTTCCCCAAACATATTACATTTATTCCTTTCTTGGGAGGTGCCAAGTCAGTATCACCTTAACAGTGACAATACTTTCACCTTCTTGGCTCACACAATTGTTTACATGAAAGAAACAGCAATTAGGAGGTAAGAACTGTAAACAGCTACAGGGTTAGGTATGTTAATACAGTCACTGTTTGCAGTCCTACCTTGTCCTTGCTGTATCTGTAACTATTCTGCAAAGAGAAATATTAGCAAACTGGTTATTTCATTGTGGCCCAGATCCTTCATGAAAACAGGCCTCTTTAAACTCTACAGCATTTCTTGTGCATCCTTCTTACCTCCTCAGCTACTTTTCCCACTGCCAAAGAGAGTAAATCTGGTAGGCTTATAGAAGCAAGGCAGGAGTACACAAATACATGTAGACTGTGTAAGCAGATGGGCCCCTGTTGGCACACTGGGCACTTAGCAAGAAATGCTGCTGCAGCACATATGCAAATACAAATATTAAGAATTACTATTTTTTAAAAAAGGAGCCAAATAGACTTCACCCTAGAAGAGTTTTGGCCATGATTATACATTTTATTATGGTCATGATACTTGATTTTATGAAAGTGGCAGCAAAACCAAGTAGGCAAGGAGTGCATTGTAGCGCTCATGGTTACCTACACAGTCACTTCTCTGACACCTCATTACTGCAGTTACAAAGTACTAGGGGGTGAAAAATTAGATACCTGATATTCTACAGCCAAGTGTGGGTTTCTTGGTTGTGGGCTTCTTGTTTTTATTTTTCAAATTCTCAAAGAAAAGGTAATGAGGAGCCACAAAATACAAGTTTATAGTCAGTTTTGCATTGGATACAGTAGCTGTCAGGCTCTAACAAAGTTAAAACCTCCAATATTTCACACATATGATACTGTTACTTTCTACTGTGGTAGCCACCTTTATCTTAAGTGAAACATGCAACTTTCATACTGATTTGAACCAACCAGTATTTTACATTTCAGCCATGTGTACTGTAGGTAATGCTTAGCTGGTGCTTTGCATTTCTTTTACATCTAGCTTGGGCTTTGTGTGCTTTCACTTTTTCAGACAACAGCCTGCTAAGTAGCTGTATGATTTATAATGCCATTTGGTGACATCAGCACAAGAATTACACATCAGGTTGACTTTAATTTATTATTACTGGCCAGAACTTCATGCCACACAATTTTATTGCTGTTATATTTGATATGACAAGCATCTAATAAAATAAAATTGCATTTCATTTTATATCAAAGCAAAGATGTATTTAATATCATGAAGTTTCAACTTAAGCCTGTTGCTATGACAACATGCAGTAACTTTGTGGTTAGGAATTATCTCAAGAATTTCCTGAGTTTCATGTCAATTATGAATAGCTTGCAAAGCTTTCCTTATACTAAACAGGACATGCAGGAGGAAGATCACAGGCTCTTTCCTTCTGCTCTTTAAAAGCTGGTTTCAAGTCTCTCTTATTTTAAAGGTAAAGTTCTTCTTGATGTCAAAGTTGATACAAAAGTTAGGAAATTTTTCAGAATAATTTGTCTGTAAGATGCTATTTTCTTTTGTCCTTTGTACTGCAGTGGAGAATACAAAATTTGCTTTTTACTCCACAGTAGATTTGATGCGTTGATAATGAGCTCTGGATCAGGCTCAGCTATAGTTCACACACTTCCTAGCATTTAGGCTCTTAGTTTTCTCTACTTACGTGGTGATCTGGAGCTTCATGTTGAAATGTTTATATTTCAATTAATGGAGGTATATAGATGCTAAGGTAATGAATTCACAAATTGAAAAAAACAAGTTAATCATACAATTAAAATAATGCGAAATGAAAGAAGTGATTTGCCGTAGCCATAATGAATTCTGAAATTATTAATTATTAATAATCTCTATTAATGTAACATTTCTGAAAAATCTCAGCTCTTTCCAGTGCCTACATCTAAGTTTATTCTATACTATTTTTCAAATAAGGCCACTAAGTTGGTTGTTATGCATCAACATACCACTTCCACCTAGCTCAATTATCTGAACCAAACTGTGTCACATTCTGTTCTGTTAATTATCACAATGAAAGGAGAAAGTTCTAGTTCAGCTTTGAATATGCTGCTGTCTCTGTCTTCTGGTTGTAAAATAGAACTGAATTAATGAGCTATAGTAGTCTGTATAATTATACAGGAACAATTTATTTAAGGTACAAAGCAAACATGGAAATTTGTGACAACTCAAAAAAACCCAACCCAGAATGATTTCCATTTCACAGCTGTTGAGGATCATTTGGAAGCAGCAGAGTAAGAAAGATCTAAGAACCAACTTACAGCTTGCTGTGAAAAGGTGACACCAGCTACATTTGAAATGTCTATACTGTATTTTATAGACAACAGAAGTGCAGTAGGGTTTTCTGTTCACAGGGCACTAATGAGTTCCATTCTACTTTTCTCTTAAAGGGGTTCTGGAGCACACATGGAAAAACAAATAATGCTTTAGAAAAACACCTAAGCTTCATTTTAATGTATACTTGGACAGATTTCCTGAATTCATTGCTATTGTATTTGTACAAAATCACTGTGTATGAAATTAGGGGTGGAAACAGAATGAGAAATGAAGTTTCATTTTTGTTTCCTGTGTTGTCTATTGGCATTTTGTATTTGTGTTAGTACCTTCATCAACAGTCACTGAATCTCACAGCACTGGAACTTTCTCCCACACAAAGCAAGCTGTGGCATGCCCTTTAGCCTTCTGTCTTTTAGCAAGATGGGGAATTTTACAGAGTTTACAGGGAGTCTTGTGACAGTAGTTGAGATCAAGAAGAGATGATATGTTCAGACATCTAAGCCTTTTGTATCAGCTTTGCTGATGGTCTTGGCCATTACAGAAACAGCAGAGTGCAGCAGGAAAACCCTCAACAATCTGCCCACTTGTCCCATGGTTAACATTTCAATTTTGTTGAAGAATTAGAGTTGACTCTTGTCTGCTAAACTGTTAGTGAGTGCCCCAGACACATTAGGCTGGAGGAAGGAAGTGAATTAAACATAAATTTTACTGCTATCTATAGTGGGGTGAATGTAAGAACACACATGCAAAGATCTCTGCCTTACTAGAAGCAAATGTCCTCAACTTGAAGTCTGTAAAAGTTGAATATGATTAAGGGAATAGTTTACATTTTTTTTCCTAGACTTTGTTAATAAATTTGACTCAAAAATAGTACCAAAGCCTGTGAGAAATACTGATTTAGAACAAACCCAGTAATTGGTCTTCAGAGAACAGGCAAAAGGAGAAATAAAAAATAAAATAAAATAGTGACAGTCATATGTGTATGTTTTTAATATCTCTGCAATATAATTTTCAATATTTTAGTATTTTTCACAAATGGATAATGAGAAACCATATGTCATTACTCAGATTTTTTTCTTCTCTGTAGCTTAAAAATGGGTACAATCAATAGGCAAGGCAGCATTTCTGTGAGAAGAAAGTACACAGCCATTTTATAAAGAATAATGAAATGAAAAATACAGTAAAGCCTACAACTGTTCCTTCCTTGATTATTGATATTAAGCTTTATTAGAGCATTTAAAAGCTTGGAAGGGATTATAGTTACAATACAGACTACCATGGAAATGCCACTTCAAATGATAAACCCTTTAGAGTGACACTAGTATTTCAGAGAGTATCACAAGTTATTATTCAGGTGAAGAAGTGAATTTTTAGTAGCTCATCGGAGTCAGTTTCTTTATTCTCTCCCACCTCCTTTTATCCTGCCTTTTAAAAAGAGCTAATCTTGTTTCATCTCTGTGAGGCAAGTATTTGGAATGCTTATCTCAGCTTTCCAAAGCAGTATATAGTACAGTGATTGCAGCTAAAACCACACCTACCATAGTGCTGGCAAAATGGTATAACAGAAAGGCATGACTGTGTCTTAGTCCCTAAGGAGAGGAAAATTCTTTAAGTGTTGTAACAGTATGGGTAGAACAGAGCCAGATAGCTGTGATGTCCTGTCTATTGTAGCTAAAGGCATAAAGTCCAAGTAGTTGTCCTGGTTTCAACTAGCCAGCTGTGTGAACTGAGGAAAAGCTGGATTTTGACCATGAAAGTATATTTGGAAGAGCTGGGGGTTTAGATGCCTGGTGTTTAGCCAGAGCCTGTTAGGTACAGCAGTCATTTAAAAGAAGCAGCAAGGTAAAGACAGACATGCTGGCATTTACACACTAATCCTTTTGGATTTACTTTTCAAAGGATGTTCAAACTGTGTTATGTTGTATCTGAACTAGTTCATAAACGTCGAAGGCAGATGGGTATTCAGGCATGCAGAGCATATCCTTTTGAGTACAGTGTGATATATAAACTGAGAGAAGTTTAAGCTCCATAATTTTGCTGGCTTTCTTTCATAGGTTGCTTCTATTACTCTCAGATAATCATAAAAAGGCCATCATTTCCATAAAAATCTGATCAATGCTAGAAGCTTCACTAAACCAAAATATTTTTGCTCTCTGTCCTAGTGACATCACAGCAACTGTCAAAGTATTTTGTCAAGCTACATACAAATGTTCTCCAAAACAAGAATTAGTCATGAAAAAGTAATTTTTAGGCCAGAATTACAGTTAAGAAAAAAAAAAATAAAAAAAAAAAATCAAATAAATCCTTTGGAGGTATCTATTTTACAGTAATTTCATCTGGAAACTAGAATTGAACTCTGTGGATTTAAGTGGAAGTGATAAATACTATCAAAGGGACTTCCTTTCTTTTATTAACCACAGTCTGCTTGCAGATTATATAAATGTGGGTCTGAGAGTTCACCATTGTACAGCATTTTGAAAATTATGGAAATGAAAATTGTCATAGAAGGACTAATAATTCCTCCATTACCAGTGCAATGAAACCAAGACTTGAAACACAAGAGAGACCTTGAGCTCCTTAAAATCTATCTAATGTCCTCAGCAGAGGATGAATTCCAGCCATTTAACCAGGAGCAGGGATGGGTATATTCCAAAACCTCGGCAACAGTTTGGTGTGACATGTACTGACATACATTTCTGGACAGTTTATCCTCAGAGGATTAAAAAAAAATAAATATTTGCAAACACTTCTTGGCACATAAAGTAGCTTTGGTATGTTCACATTAGCCGTTTCAACAGACTGCATGAGATGACAGAAAACTTTAACTTGCCTCTTCAGTTATGGTAAATAGAGAAGTATGTGCTGTTTTAATCATGTGTCTCCTTACAGTTGACACAGGTAAGGAAAAGTAGCCCCATGAAAAGAGTTACTAGAACCGAATAATTCATGATGAACAGTTTGTTCAAACACAGTTTCCCATTATGGTCACAAATAGAGTGACTTTTTATTTGATCAGTTAGTCAAGAAATTCACTAAATAGTTATTGGTCTCTAATGCTGTCATGTCAGGTTTATTAAAAATAGGAGAGATTTGCAAAGCAACCTGTTTAATTGGACACTGTGGTGGGTTAATGATGGTTTTAATTGGCAGTACCGGGTTAGTGATTGGACACAATGCTCTTAGAGGTCTTCTCCAACCTAAATGATTCTATGCTAGCAACCATGAATTTGATTAGAATCAGGGTTTTAGCTAAAATGACTTTGCTTTTTCATCTGACATTTTATTTTTGTCTAGGGAGCTCTGTATTTGCTTTGAATTTACTTTTCTTATAGTTACTAGTATTCCTGAAAACAAACTAATTCACAGTGGCAACCTCCAGAGGAACACCACCAGATTCTCTGAGATGAGTGTTACCAGTGGAAGAATTAAGACAAATTCCCTGTGGGAATGCAGAGCATTCTTACTATCAACAGTTAGTCCAACTCGTACCGTTAACTTCATGTTTGAAGGTGTAAGCCAACCATTAACAGAAGAGAGAAAAAATTTCTCTCCAGATAGATAAGTTCAAAGTCACTGACTGAAGATTTTCTTATATTCTGTGTAACACCTCTGATTGAGGAAATCAGGGCAACAGTTCCCCAGGCTGGGGGCTACACAAAGCAAATGTTGCCATAGGTTAGCTCTGTTCTCATACTCACCTTTGTTTTGACCACAGTGGATTGCTCTCAAAGCAATGACATGGGCTAGAACAACTTTTAAACTAAGCTGATGTGGCCTTTCTGAGACTATCATAAGCACAGGGGATTTCAGGACAGCACTCAGTAACTGTTCATTTTGACTGGATGCTGTGAGAATAGAAATAAAAAAAAAGTCAATTTCTCCTTCGTTTGAACATTTAACCAAGATTGGTATTCTCTTGGAAGTTTTTAATACATTGACAACAACAACAAAAAATAAATTTCTGTTCAGTTCTTTTTCTCCTCCTCAGAATAACTAGATGTATTACTTACCTGTCTTAGCTACTGCACAGGTGAATTAGTCAACGTTTTCAGAGCTTTGTAAAGCATCATGTAGGTGTCAAGATTTTAAATAATCTTTCAGATAGCATTTATCACTGTATTTAATAGGCTTTCAATTAGAATGCCAATTAAAACTGATTTGTTTTAAAGAAACAGACCTATTTTAATTACAGCATGCACGTTCAGACTTGTATTTAATTGCATCAAGATTGCTGAAATGCTGTCTTTATTCCTAAATGCACAAGGACAAAGCTTTTACTCAATTCTCTGCAATTAGGTTAAAGTAGGAACATTATCTCAGCAGGTGCAAAAAAGCTCAGAAGGAAGAGCCGAGGAATAGGTTTTTGTGGCCCTAATGACTGAATGACTGCAATAGTCTAGCGAACTGCCCCAAAACAGGGTCCATTTGCCTGCATTTATTGTGCTGAAGTCTGTAAACACAGGCTGAACAGAAGCTGGAACTGGATGTGGTAGCTAGATCTTCCTCTTCTACTGTGGAGTTCACCATCCTGTGATGAAATTCTTCTCAAGCAGTATGGCTAATGCCTCAAGAAAGTGGCACTGTGCAGACAACCATGGCACAGATCCTTCTCTCCCTTTCAGTCTGCTCAGAGGGACTTCTGCAGGACTGTATGGGCATGGTGCTCTAAGACAAGAGAGAGTATTGTTCATTAGCCCCATTCTGGGGATGGCATTACCCAACTTACGTAAGATACTGTTAACCCTGCTGGAAAGAAGTGGTGAACTGGAGGAATGGTTTAGATGAGACTACTTGGGTTATACCATATTGTACCCAGAGGCAAGAAAGGCAGGCTCCAGCCCTTAGATTCTGGTCCAACAAAGGCCTGAAGAGTGCATGTAACCCCAGCCTGTAATCAGAATCACTGAAAACAATAGGACTATACCAATATTTCAGAAGTTTGAGAACAGCAAAATGCTTTCCAAAGTCAGGTGTTTAATATGCAGTATCTGCAAAGCAGAGCCCATATTCAGTATTACTTCCTTTCCATCATGCTCTGAGATCTCACTTTGCAAGTTCTATCTGTATTTCTTTTACCTTGGATCACACTATACTGGTATTAAAAGTTGGTTTGATTTATGTTTTAGATTTTTTGGTCCATTCATAAAGCAGCACATAAAGTCTTAATGTGTCATCTGTCAGCACTGTAAATCTCATGCTTCTAGATATTCTGATGTCAAGGCAAACTGCAGTCTTTGAAGTTTTAATATAATAACTCCCTTGCCAGCTAAAGGAAAGGTTTTCAAGATATCAATTTCCTTCAGTTTTTCAGTGTGATATAACTTTGCACAGAAGCTGTGCTTCACTAACTACAGTTAGAAGAAGTGCACCTCATGAGACTTCTCATAGCGAGGGATTTGAAGCGTAGGTTTGGAATATAGCATTATGCACAGTGACACTGAGCACTGGTGTGATCTGAAGTATCCTGTGAAAATAGTTAACTCTCTTCTCACAAACATAGGAGCCTGTCTTAGTGACTTATCACTTGTCAGCTAAGCCAGGAAATCTGTGCATGGCATTTTGCAACAGCAAAATAAATCATTAGCTTAAACTACCACAAAGCTTTCACCATCAGTCGCTCACTTTAAAAACCACTCAACTTCAGTTTACTCTTCCTGTTACTTGGTGTTAATATTCTCATATTCCTTTAGAAAATGGTGGCTAAGCATAGAATTCATAGGTTCTTAGAACAATGCATAGCATGGTACCATGTATAGCAACTGTAGTGGTGGTCCATTCCCTTTTCTGTAAGACCTGAAGTCAAAAAGTTGAAGACTAAAGTAATTTTGAAGCAGAATGTGACAAAAGTCCGGACTGTGTGCCATATGCAAAACAGAACAGAATAAGCTTTTCAGCCATTTGCATAATTAAAGTAAACAAGGCTAAAATAAACCCTGAGTGGAAATTAAATTGAGCTGAGGATATGATTACACCTAATGTTCATGGGCTTCCTGTGTTTCTGCATTCACAGCATAATTCCCCCTTAGCATAACTGTAAACATTTTGTTCTCCTCTGGTCATTGATTCCTCCTATCCTAAGGAACAACTTTATCCATAAACATCAAGAAAAACACGAACGGCCAGCCCCAGTCCATGATAAATGTCATATTTTCAGGGAAAAGCTGCGTTTGAATGCTTTCTCCACACTGCTCTTACATTCTTGGCACACACTCTGAATTTGAGCAAAAAAGATAGACCTAGTCTTGTGAGTCATTTTCTTGATTGATCTAATTTACCTTGAAGGTTAATGTATTCTAAACTAATTCAGAGATTAATAACCACTTAAAGATATATGAAAGACATTTAACTGTATACCAGACGAGTGTTGTAACCTAGTTTGTTATCTCTTCAATGACTTTGGTAGTTCATTTGATGAGATTTAAGAGTTATTTGATTGTTTGATACACAGAGTGGCAAGTGCAAAGCAAAAAAGTGTTTTCAGAGCTCACTAGTTAATTCTGAAAACAAGAATGTCATTTAAATTTCTTATACTGCATAATCCAAATAAAACATTTATGTTCAAGATGACAGTTCATATTTTTTCTTATGTCATTCATTAAAATTCTTTCAGTGTTTAAATAATTAGTTGGACCCGAACAGTGTTGGAAGCGTCCATTCTTCAGCCTGCTTTTGACTTCTAGGACAACAGAATTGATTGATTCTGCTCTTAGTCTTTTTTTGCAAGACTGCACCAGAATACGAATACAGAGCTTTGCTTTTATCATAAAGAACCATGTCAAGTTTAGGTGTTACCTTTTTCAAATATAAAAGAAAAAAAACCCCAACAAGTCTGTTGCATGCCTGGTGGTATTGGATGTGTCCTCTTTCTGATGGAAAAAATTGTCCTGTGGTTTTCTGAAGAGTTTGTGTCTGACCTGACAGAACGAGCAGATGGCAACGTGAGACAGTACTGTATGTGCCCAGGAGCTCTCACTGGGCTGCCATATGTTTGAAAATCTCAGACAATTTCCAGTGTAAGTGGAGATGCTTGTTGTTGCTTAGAGGTATTTGTGCTGAAGAACTGCACAGTAAGTCCAGCTTTTGTGGGAAGCTCTGTACATCTGCACTAAACAGAAGCGTTCTTGGCTGCATCAGATATATTGTGCATATATTAAAAAATAACTAAATATTGCATGGCATATATCCCATAAGCCCAAAGTTTTTCAAAACCCTGGACAGAAATACTGTACACTGGGTCTATAATGTACTGTGTTTGGCCTGGCTGGTCTCATCAGGAGATCACAGATATATGAAAGCTGAGCTGTATATGCCTTTCTGGTAGTCCACTTCCAGACTTCTTCCTATTTGGGGAATGAACATAGGCTGCTTAATTTGTATTATATAAACTATGCGAGAGCTTTACACATGAGCTTGTGGCCTAGGTACTTTTGTGAGTGGTGCTAAGAAGTTGCTCCCAGACCAGGAACTCAGTTCTGTGTAAATAGAGGAGAGAGTTGTTTGATATTTACAAATGCTGAACCTCTTCAGCTGCCAGAAATTGGTGAGACTTGCAAGTACTAAGCAGCAGCAGGGAACAGATGAGGCAAATAGTGTTTGTTTACTGTAAATATTTTGTTTTATATTTACAGTCATACAGGGACCAAAACTGTGAGTGAGACATTAGCTGTGTTAATACCTCTGAATGTTGTGTGCGGTCCCATTCACTGACCTTTAAAAATAAAGAGGATGATACACAAGGTGTTTTGTTGTTGCCAGGAGTGTAGTTTCCTACTGCTTGCAGAGCTGTGTCATGTTTTATCTGGGTTTCTATCTCGAACCACTGTTGCATGAACAATGAATGCACAATGAGCCTTGGCTACCTGATTGATGTCTGCGAGCTCCTGATGACTTCATAGCTCATGGGTGTCAGAGCAAAACTGAGCACAGATTGATTTATGAAGAGTCACCAGTAAAGCGTGGAAGAAAAGGACTGATCTAGAATCATGGCTCTGTATACAACACTGGGCTAGACAGGTACTCAAATAAAACCTATTTCATACTTAACCCAAGCCAAGCAAACAGTTACAGAGTTATAAAATAGTTATAAATGAAGAAAATTTACCACAGGTTTTGTGGAGCTTCAGGTAATATTCTGGGGATCTATGCCTCGGTTCTATAAATAATACAAAAGCTTTTCATTTTGAGGTTCTGCTGGGCTGTCGGAGGGAATAAAAGACCTAGCAAAGGGAGACAGGTATGTTCAGAGTCAGTAAAAACATTGAGAAATACTAAGAAAGAATCAAGGAGATGAACTGATGAATAGATACACAAATCTATTAGAAAATGCAGCATACTGGTGCCTTGCTTAAGACACAACCTGCCAGCAGTTGCTGTTACTTGTATGTATCTCTCTACTCCTCCAGAATGCTCACTAAGGGCTTGCTTTGTTCCCTCAAACTGGAAAACATAGGAGAGGATTTCAAAAGTACCATTTTCATTATTGCTGACAAAAAAACCCCAAAAAACAGAAGAAGAAAAAGCAGTAACAATTATCCTGCCTTGCATAGCACACTACTAGAATACTATCTTCAGAATAATATAGTCCAGTATGTGCTATTTGACATACGATATAGCTTAAAATGCAGAAGAGATGTAGCCAGGGAGGTATTTGTCAGAGGCATGGAATAGCGTGTCTGTTCTGTTTCTTATCAGGGAATTTGACCAAAGCATTTGATACTGTCAGGACCTGGACTTTCACAAAGATCTGCAAATTAGGCTCTCCAAGAAAAAAAAAAAAATCCAAAGCACCTGTAAAATTTTTTCAGGAGCGCTGGGGTTTTAGCACACCCCAAGAGAGAGGATTGTTTCTCAAGAATGCAACTGGAGACAGAATCAGATGCAAGCCAGGAAAGCGTCTGCAGCAAGTTGAGTAGCTGTGACAGTATTGTGAGATTGTTCTGTGACAGAAAGCCTGGCAGATGGTGTAAGCTGATCCTTGTATCATCAATGGGCCAGCACTGTTTGGTGAACACAGCTGAACAGACTATGAAGTTCTACAAGCACTGAATCACATTGATTTGCTGGTAACTGCCCCACGGAAGCCAGCACGTACACAGAAAATCACAAAGCTGATTATGAGCTTGGTTTGAGAGGTACGGACACATAATAAACTTGGGGAAAAGGAACATTATGTGGGTCATTTTGTATCACAGCCTGTCATTAATTATTTAAATTCACAACATATGTTAGCCATGAAAATTTTTGCTATTTTGGAAATACAGTGTAGGAATGTGTTCTCTCGGACAAAGGATTGTCAAATACCATTAGCACAGCCTGTCTATCTTCTCTGGGTTTTGTTTAAAAAATAAAGCTTGGAAGCAATATGGTAACTGTCTCTAGATTAAATTAAAGGCCTGCAAAGTGGATACTCTATCTAATTTTCTATATGAGGCGTCACAGACTTGCTACTGATAATGCATACGGCTCAGGAGAGATTTCATCTGCTTACCAGACTGTGCATTCAAGGTAGCAAGAAGTTTTCTTTTAAATCATTTAGAGCATAGCAGTCATCCAGGGAGTTGAAACCTTGATCATTACAGCACATTTCACTGGGCCAGTCTTGCATCTGGAAAGGAAGACAACACTTCTAGAAGATTGACAAGTCAGATGTTATTTGGTGAGCTGAAAGTTCAGTCAGCAGGATGGTCAGATGAAAATCTTCAAAGAAATCCTGTAGCACAACCTCAAGCAACATGACCTTGATATCAACATAGCTGGGAATTACTGACAGCAAAGAGGGCACACTGGTATTGGCAGTTCCTGTTGGGATGCTTTGGTCTGACCAGCAACCATCACTGATATCAAAACAAATGACACTGAAAACTGACAGGTTCACAAGGCAAAGGTTCCAAGATTTACTCACTTAGACCTGACCATGGAAAGGAATGAATTCCATTCACACTCTGGACTTTTCAGGATTTGATGACCCAAGATGCAAGACAACACAGTGTATTGTCTGTGACTCAAAATTGTTTATCACTGTAATGCTATTGATTACTACAGTGTCTCAAGATACAGCAAAATACGGTGTGATGCTTATCAGAGAAGTCCCTTGAGATGTCACCATGCACCTGAAAGAAAACTTGCATCTTAAAGACCTCTAATTTTTTCAGTCTTACTGTAATCCAGCATTGCTCTGCACCTTGAGCTTCTCTTTGCTTTTGTGCTGCTATCTTGAATGCCAATGGCAACAACTGTAATGATCAGGAGTATCAAGGTCGTTTCTTCTTCCAATTCATGAACAAATACACAGTTTTTGTTCTCAAAAGCATCTTAATTAATCAATTTCATTTTTCCCCATAATATCAATTTAGTTTTGATGACAATTAAACTAGAAGCAGTTGAATCAATTTTCTGAGTGTAGACTGTAGAATTTATCTGAATACAAAAGCAAACCTATTCCCACTGTCAGAAACAGGATTAGATTACATCTTTCATCAGCATCTAGATCACTTTCATACTTTGGATTCTTTAAGAAAAAGCTTTTAAAGTTCTTATGAACAAAGGACTTCTCAGTGAGAAAAGTGCCATTTTTTCTGAAAAAGTGAGGTCTGTTTTTGCCCAGTTCTAACAATATGATAGTACCTGGCAGCATAGTTATGAAATAAGAGTATCATATTTTTAAGCATTACAGACCTAACAAAAAGACTTTCACTGGACAAAGAAATGCCAGTAAAGAACATGTTAACAGTAACGCCCATAGTAAGACTTTCTCTAATGTCTGTGGACTTGGACTCAAAATGTTATTTTTACTTTTTTCAAAACAGTAATGATGCATGAATCCATGCACTGATATATAAATTGCAGTTCTGACATTTTAGCATTAACACTGAACATTCTTTACCGTTTTAGCTTCCAGTTAAAGTTCATTGTTTCACAAGCTTTGTAACATTTATATCCTTGGTGACTATAGTCATTTGGCAAGTTCATTGATAGTCTTGAAGTGTTAAGATCAGGGAGCCTGTAGATAGAATTCATTTTTCTGTTTAAGGCCAATTATTTTAATTACCATTTTAAAATATATATCTCTCCCCTCAAAACTTTTTATGTGTTTTGTTTGGGTGGGGGGTTTTTTTGGGTGTACAGAGCTTTAAAAAAAAACAAGCAGCTACACAAAACTCTATGTCCATTACTTAAGTTTAGGTGATTGCAGTTAAATGGCTTAGTGACTTTAGAATTGTAGGTAAACAGACAAATTTTAGGTATTTAGTTACAGCAAGTACACAACATTTAGCTACATGAAGGTGGTGTTTACGGGGATCTTTTATATTTCACCATTTGTGCTGATTGATGGAAAAACATGTTTAACATTTTCTGTAAAAACTTCTTTTCTTTTTCTGAATTGATCTGCTTTGATACCTACATCCATTGCATTTTTTTCTATTTAAGTTACCAGAGTGATTCTGTAATTCTTATGATTAAATGTGCAATTAAGGCTTAAGCATTGTTAACACAAGGGATTTTGAAATTAAGATGAGACTGCAACATTGACATCAAATTTAGATGTCAGCACTACTGGAGTAGGAAGTGTGACTTTCATCTTTCAGTTAAGAGCTATGTAGCTCTGCCATGCAAATTGCTAACGGGTATAAAGCATGATGAGGCATCAGGACTCAATGTACCCAGCAGCAGTACTTAGCAGACCTGTAATGGATTTACCCATGGTAATTTTTGGAATTATATGTACACTGACAGCATACAAATGACACAGTGCAAATGACATTATTTTAACTTGTTTATCAACTTGTCATAATAGCCCTTTCTTTTTTTTCAGTACTGCATTGTAAATCTGACTCATGTAGGGAAAGTCACAAAGATGCACTGTCCTGTCTAGATTTCCAGCAATATTATGATGAGAAATACATTAATTTGTCTGTATGGAAAGGATTTAAAGGTTGTTGCATTCATTTGTTAACGGCAACTGAGCACTTAATCACATAAGCTCAGTTCAGCAAGAAAATGATCTCTTCTTCTCAAGTCCATTAACAGTACTTTTACTGAGTCTTGAGAAATATAAATATTGGAGGATATTAATGACAATGACATCTATATCTGATGTATTGGTACCCAAAAATGTGATTAAGTGCCCTGTTAATTAACTTTTCTGCTATGATACTTGTAAAAGTATAGTCATTTTTAAAGCTAACTGAACTGCCTAGAAAAAGGCCAGTAGTCTCATCTTGGGGAACTGTTGTCCTGTCAGTGACTAAATTATGAATAACGGCAGCATATAGTGTACTCTAGATATAGCACACTATATAAAGCAAAACACTGAAGCTAGGATTTCATTACTATGGCAGTACCTCCATAAGCACTCCAACTTTTACTATTTTTCTGCCACTGAGAAAAACTTTGTTGCAAGAGTGGCACAGAAAAACCTGGAATTTCATTTTAAAGATTGGAATTTGAGGCATAGCAAAAATGAAAAGTCACCCAAAAAATTATACAAAGACCTCCAATTGAGCAATTATAGACAGTGGGAGTGAAGCTGTTTTGGAATTCTAGCCCTC
The DNA here is from genome assembly GCA_025331215.1 of Actenoides lindsayi. Lineage (NCBI taxonomy): Eukaryota > Metazoa > Chordata > Aves > Coraciiformes > Alcedinidae > Actenoides > Actenoides lindsayi. Next base: position 51,201 of record WTSP01018830.1, on the reverse strand, counting down.
AAGAGCGAAGCTGCTCAGCAGAAACATGGCATAGCCAAGGACTGACCACAGGTCTCTTGACCGCAGTCTGTAGGGCCATTCTTCTCACTAGAAGTGATCTTAAGTCTATCTCATGGCCTCAAAGGGACTTTTAATAGCAAGAGGAAATCAAATAGCTCTGAAACAGTGTTTTGTTTATGAGATCTTTGACTATTAGTTCATGACTGAAAAGGTTTTCAGTGAGTTAAGTGGAAGCGGAGTGAATGGAGGGTTCGCAGGATCAGGCAGCAGGGTACTTGTCTTGAACAGATCCAAGCAGGTCTCAGATTTGAGGAAAAAACCTTCTGACACATTATATTATGCAGCTAATTATTATGCATGAATCATTCTAGTTTTTCCACAAGTTCTTCTGCCTAGCCTCTGTCCATGGTTGTCAGGGTTCTCTTAATGGGATAATCTCTGTGAAAAGATCCAGGTAGCTTTTCCTATATTGCAAAAGGGAAAAAGGACAAGATGGTACCTTTAGAAACAGCCCTCAAATTCAAGGAAGAAGAAAAAAATAACATTCCAAAATATATCTTTTTTTTTTTTCCTTACTTGTCTGATAGCTGGGTTTGCTATTTAACAGTGAAATATTAATTCCTGATAGCTGTAATTTTTTTTTTTTTTTTGAGGAGCTTCTTTCATTGACAGATCCACTCTAATAGCAGTTGTAACAAATTATCACCACGGCATTGGAACATACTTCACAACCAAGGAGACATTAAATTCACACTACTTCACTGCATTTGCATTCTGCAGTTATTAATGAGTTAATGATCTGTACAGTTTTAATGAATAGAACATAAATGAAGAGACAGGAAAAGATATTAGAGTGAGTGAAGCCCGTGAGTAAAGGCTTTAATTACACTCCCATCTTCAGGTCATTAGCTGCATAACTACCTGTGGACGATCTGATAATTATTCTTTCATGGCACTAATGAATTTGCTTTTTGTTTGGATTGGTAAAAATGTTAATATCCTCTCTATGAACAATTAAACTCACTGACATGAGGTGTATAAAAAACTGCAGTCAACATATTTGACCATACTCTGCATGTCTTCCTTCACCCCTCATGCTGCTGCATACTAGTTTTTAATTAAAATTTTGCCAGAATGACTTCCCATTAATTTTACTGCAATTTGGATAGAAAGTCTTTGTAGGGCCTTGCAAAAAGACAAGCAACAAGTATTTCATTTTTCACAAAAAAGTTGCTAAGTGTTCTGACAGGATTTATAGATACCAAAACTAGTTACATTCTTCTTGAACTTCAGAGTTCTGAGTTTAAGATTGTTTCCCCCCCTAAAAAGGAGGAACATGCCTCGTCCTTTTTTTTTTTTGGTAGCATATAATGCAAGGACTACATAGAAACAAGTTTTCTTCAATTTTGTGAATACCAGTGAGTAACACTAAGCTAGCATTGCCACATGCCAAAGGGCAGACACTTTAAACATTGGATAAAAAATAACTTGTTACATGATGCAGATTTCAAAATACTTCATAGGTTTTTGTTTGTTTGCTTGAAAAGTTTAAATGCCTTATAATATTGCTAGGCACATGACAATTTGACCTGAGTAAGAAAAAGGACAGTTTGAACTCCTGAAGCTTTAGACCCAGAGAAACTAAATGGCATCAGGAACTGGAGAACCATTATGTTGGGGTCAATTTTAAAGACCATTATGAATTTCAGTAGCTAAATTAATGAAAAGTTTTTGAGCTTGAGTAGTGTTAGCAATGCATTAGGATGCTCAGGAAATTTTTTAAAAAAAGAAAGCTGGTAGAAACAAACCATCAACTTCCACCTGTTCCATTTACAGATACACCCAAGAGCATGATTCTGCTTCTCATGACTATTATATTTTGTGGATACTGAACAAAAATTCTTCACATTTTTTAGAATAGCCTCCACACTATGAATGGCCTACTTTGAACTGAAAACTGGTGTTTCATCATGCACTTAACAAGTATCAGAGTTGGATAGATCATTTTACTAGCCCTTGATCTCACCTTGGATCTGTTAATTTATAGATTAGAAGGGACAAGAAAAAGATGTGTGACTAATCAAAGCAGGATCTCTACAGACTTTGCAGATGGCTTGGTAGTGTTGAATAACTCACAGGAGAGCATGAAGTATGATATGTTATTAAATTATTAGATACACTGATCATTTAAAAATGCAGAACAGAACCTCATTACATTTTTGCTGACTCCTGACTTAGGTCCAGTTAATAACTGAAGCAGATTATTGCTCTTAGAAGTTATGCCTGTACTGAACAGGAAAAGACAACTGTTATTTCTAACCTAGAAGCTGGCCTGGCCAAACAGTCTGAATCTAAGGCTTACTGACAGTTTCTGAGGTATTTTGAATGTATTTTACAGTATACTTGTTTCTGTACCAGGGCAATTACAACAGGGTTAAAGTAAATGCCTTCCCCTGTTTCTGTTTATTTAAGGTTTTATTTATTTTCCTTTTTAAAAACCCTTTTCTGTTTAAACTGTTATTCTACTTTTTTTTTACTTAAGCATTTTGTAATGGAGCTACAAGTTAATCATGCTGAGTACATCAATTTTGACTACAGCTAATAAGGAATTTGTGTAACCCCAGTGACTCAAACAAGCCCCCTTGGGAGTCCTACTGTGCCTGCTACAGTTTACATGTACCAAAAGTACGCCTCAGAAAGGGAATTGTCAGTATTAGCATGAAGTTAAGCATATTAGGCTGTTTTCAAAAGAACTGTAAACTTTAGTGACTAGCTTTTGACCAACTGCCGAGATTATTTATCCTGAAGTTGCAGGGCTGAACTCTCAGCTTTGACTGTACTTCAGTCTGACAGTTGTGCCATGGGGTAGAGGACGGAGGTGAGGAGGCAGCAATTGTCTAGCAGGTTATTGAACTGATAGTACATTTGTTATGTGGATACTAGAAGCTCATAAAAAAATTTAATATACACTTTCTTTCATAACAAATATATATTCATAAATAATCTTGATATATGAAGCCTACTGGAACCAGATAGCACTTTTGTTCTTTTGAGACGTTGTTCTGTGTAGCATTTTTATGGTTATGAAAAGCAACCAGCCCAGACAGCTGTCTTTTCTGACCAGCCTGTTTGAAGTCTGGAGATACTTATTTTTTCTTCCTGAAAAAATAAAGATACCCAAGAGGTTCTGACTGCTATAAAATTCATAATGGCTCAATTCTGTATTGACCTCCTAACTTAACAAATGCTTAAGAATACAGCCAAAGCATTGAATAGAAGATTATACCCTTTCTCAGGAAAGTCCGTATTTTGTGTTATATTGAAATTCCATAGCAATTTTTTGTAATTTGGGTTTTGTAAACCAGAACAGAAACAAGTTCCAGAGAGCAATTTTTGATTTTATTAAAAAACGAATATATGAAAAACAAATCAAAAGAAATGTATGTCTGTTGTTTGTGTATTTGATTGCTCTTGGAGTAAAGCCAGTTGAGTTGTACAGACGTACCGGATGTAGCTGACTACAAAATAAAGATACAACTGCAGCATATAGATATATAATTGTCTTCTGAACACGCCTAATATAAGCTAGGCAAGTGTAACCCTTTCTAATTCAAAGTGTTGTGAGTCACCTAGAAATGTAAAGACTCCGATCAAGAGAAGCTTAAAAAAAGTAAATAAGATTACCCACTGAGATGAGAATAGCTACACATTTGTAAAAACAGATAGTTACATAATTAGCTTTTAAGAAGAAACATGTTGCTCTGGCCACTAAAGTATCAAGGAACTACACTATACAATTTATATTTTTTTTACTGCTGTAATTACTTCAGTGGGTATGTAGAGATCACTAGTCCTAGCCAGGTGGGTTTTACAGCCAGCTCCTATAGTTGTTACCACATACTGTGCAAGCTCAAATGCAAGCTTTTACTGCAACTGGGTTTATTGACAAATAAAACCAGGAAACAGTATATCCAGCTAAAGTTTTAATTAAAGGAGTAGTTAATTCCATGACCCCACTGTCTGCAGTCTGTTCAGTCACACACAACAAGTCTTGTTATGAGGAGGACTTCTCAAATCTCAACCAGAAAAGACAGAGAATGGCACAGCCGCCATCTCCAGAAAATAACTCAACTGTCTTCACATAACAGCCAAGTAGAAAAACTGGTCCTCCTGGCCCTCGGATCCTTCTCATACCCCTTGGCCTGCACTGATCCTCTTCAAAACATGGTCTTCCCCATACTGCACAACAAGTATAACTTGGGAACATTTGCTTAGATGATAAAGAAATAAGACATGCTCATGAAGTAGGTTCTCTTGGATAGCATTATTACTTGAGTAGTTAAAAGTTATTAGGGAAAAGAAAAAAAAAAAAAAAGTTACACTTCTGGCTTATTCTTTGTGATTTTATACTGAATATATACCGTAGCAAGGACTCTTTTGTATCGCTAACATGGTTCCAGTGATTTGTTCAAATAGGTTATATAGTCAAGTAGTTCATGTGGGAATTTAAGTGACAGATGTTTTGAGTTGAGCTATTTCTCATGTAGTTAAGCATCTAAAATACTAATGACCAGGTCCATAGAAAGAAACATTATGATGTGATTCAAAGTATTCTAAGTAATGTTCATGAGTTCAATTTTCAGATCCATTTCTGTAGGCCAATAGACCAGTAATTGCTTCAGGGCATTTTGAAATGCTAATGATTGCCCAAATAAATGGTTTTCATTAATGCTAGAGAACATTACTACACTGTAAATGAAGACAAAAATTGTGAAAAAGCATCACTCAGGGAACATAGCGTTTAGGATTTCAAAGAGCAGTCCAAATACAGGTTCTTTTGGCCAGCCAAATTATGTGTATTGGATGATGGTACAAGACACTTCCATAGTTGCCTGTGCATTTAACCCTCCTGCCATTTAATCTGCAAACCCACTGGACATATTGGAGGGGGTTTGTTTTATTTTTTGATTCAGACACAAGGGAGAGTCTGGAATGAAAGTGTAGTGATATTAGTAGGAAGCAGGTAGTAGTGTATGTTCAGAAGCCTTTGGAAAGACAGCACTTAATGGCAACAAGACCACCCAGGCTCTCGGCTGCAGTGTGCTGTACAGCTACACGAGAACAAAGCGTTTCCTCCACTTCATACCTGCCAGCTCAATTGACCACGGTGGGCCAGAATCATAAGCATGGCTTCAAAGCCACCCACTCTCCTGGCAGTTACTGTCCATAGAAACCAAGCACCCCCATCCCCAAAGCAACAGTGCCACCGCCCCTGCATGCACTCTACCTACCCTAAAGCTCTTGTGGTTTTGTTTCCCATCACAATACCTCATTTGTGTGAAGCAGACAAAGCTTTTTTGAATTACTTCAGCTTCTTAGTACAGCAAGATCTGTATAATGTATTAGTTATATTAAACAAATCAGAAGTGTTTACTTGCAAAAAAATTGAAGTCAAAGTGTCATAAAATAGTAATTTATCACAGGTTCTTGGTCTGATGATTCAGAATACGAAGCATAAAAAAATACTAAAGCATTCATTGTATAATAAAACAGCCTTGAGGGGATGTAAAATTAAAGTAAAAAATTGGACTGTGGGGTAGGATCATCAGTTTGTGCAAGCTGATTTAATTTTATTACAATCAAAAGACAATATCTAGATTTATCAAGAAGCAAGCATAAAATTTATATGGACAAGTGACTGCTTCAGCATCTGTAAAATGCATTCCTGGTTATGAAGCTTGATAAGAAACTTGAATGGAAACAATATTTGAGAAAAGTATGACCCAGAGAAAAAAGACATCATGTAGTCACAAAGGGGGTCACACTTACATGCATGGTTTAAGATGATCATCTTGGTCCACTTAAGAAAATAAAAAGCAAAATATCACATAGGCTATCCAAAGTTATGGGCTGGAATTAATCAGGATGGTAAGTCTCTAGTAGATTCTGTTGCATTATTTAATAGAGCAGATCAGTATCAGTTTAAAATCTCTACTAATAAAGTAAAATAAAACATTCATGTTTTGATCAGCATTAATTGTTAGATTTTACAGTTTAAGTCTGTATGTTTTTAATTCCTTTGTGCCCAAGGGAGCACAAAATTTTACACAACTGACTTACCCAGAAGATGCCAGACCAGCATCAGATCCTGTCACCTTTGATAATTATAGTGATAACACAGTACTCCACTCCAATTCTTAAGTGAATTGAGCACAGAATATTCAGAGCTACTCAAGCAGCTTTTGACTTCTGGGGAAAGAACACACTATTCTAGGCAAAGAAGAGTCAGAGTCCCTGCATTTTGGCTAGAAAATTATTTGGATCAAGAGAAAACACTGCTGAAATTAGAGGTTAGCTTCTCCTAGATCTGGAAAGCATCTTTGCTTGTACTTCTCTTCTTTTGTTTCCCTACATTCTTACAATACAGTTTCCTTTTTCAGAGGCCTACAAATATTTACATTTGTTTCGTGGTAAAATTGTTTTGTGGTAACTTGAGCCTGTGTTCAGTACCAGTGGTTGAATTATTTTTAGTGCATGATTCTTCCGTGTGGAAGTACAGTCTCATATGTGTCTGTTTTGCCAGTATAGTAGTATTCCCTCACGTTTTATTTCATGGCAACCTCAGTCTTAATAGATTTGTTAAAAGTCCACTTTCATCATTTACGATAAAAGGGTTGAAAGAAGTGGAGTGACAGATAACTTAAACACTAAGTATATAAATAGTCAGTATGAGTAACCTTAGGTAAGATACTAGATCTCTTCACTTTAATATTCTGGTGTTATATAGAATAGTCCAAACAAGGACTAGGAACACACAAAATGTGACAGAATGTTGGTAAGGACATTGTGGGGTAAAATTGGCTGCTTCAAAATAAAAATTCATCATGGGATCTTTATATGTCTCCTGTAACCAGAAGAAAATCTGTATACTTCTCATCCCTAAAGAGGTAAATAATATAATCAGCTTCAGCAGCTTATTTGGAGTTTTATAGATCCCATGTTAAAAGCCCGTTTAGGGAAAAATAAATAAATGGCATCCAAGGGGAACCTCTGATCTAGAATGCAGCTCTGTTTTGTAGGTTAATGTTTTATTCAAGAAAATGGTATATATGTAGTGTCATAACTCAGCCCCAGCTGCACTCAGCTAACACTGTTGGAGTCTAATTACATCTGTACTGTTAGTCCTACTTCATCCTTATTCTTTCATACAAGAATCTTAAAACACTAAGTATTCAACAACTATTTGTTGCATCAACTGAGGGTAGAAATCACTTTTCTGGTTTATTTCTTCCATCTTTTGTTTACAGACAAGGGACAAAAGGGTTTCATTTACTTTGATCAGTGTGACTCAAAACAACGGAGAAGAACTCAAATGTTACAGCTACCCAAATCATCTGTAAACCAATAGACCATATTCCCTCCACTGGATAATTCTGGAGAGGATGCTTGGCAAGTGGAATACATTTGAGTAGAATTGATAGCAGTTCTGAAGAGCCTAGTTTAAAATACACTACGGGTGATTTTTTGAGAGGTTCCAAACCTGCTTGATCCATTTTTCTCTGCACTTTACATGTGTAATTGCACTTGCATGCAAATAGCATTTGAGTGAATGCACAGATCAAATAAGCTGACAGCTCACATATACAAATCCTGTTTGCTTCTAATAGAGCTACAGGGCTAAGTATTTGCATGCACAAATATGGCTAATTTTTAAATATGTGCTGAAGTTACACTGAAATCAAATGGTATCAATCACATTCTTAAGAGTTAATCATCTTCTTAGGTCTCTTTCTGTAAAGGGCAATGGGATATTTTAAAATTATCCTTACAGAGCTTCAAATATTTAAAGCAAAGAAAATAAATAGCAGGGACCCAGGTCCTGTAACTAATCTTCCAGTTTCATAGTTCTGCTGGTAACCCAAAGTAAATGTCAGGGACTGAACTGACGGGCAGAAATTGTGACAGGAACCAGAGCAGCAGCCAAGCCATTTGGTATACAACCTTTATTGTAGTGAAACTGGTGAGAACCAGGTATCACACCAGCCACTGCATGGAGAGCTACTCTATGCAGAGTAGTTCTGGCGTATCATCATCTTCCCATCAGGGGGAAAGAAAGTATTTGATAACAAGTCTAACTGCTGATTCATTGCAGGTCTAGTCTCTTCATTAAAAAATTTATCTTGAAGCCAAAAATAAATAAGAATTAATTTGCCTTCCTTAAATGGTTTCCTGATTAGTAGAAGCCTCAATTTGTAGAGTTGGGAAAAACAGGTTAAATTAGAATGACCAATGCACTTGTCCTAAGCTCTTTCTAGTTAACTCTGGTTGTGAAGAGGAAATGATGTTCCAGACAGTATAATTTAAATTTAGATATGTCTTTATTACTAATTCTTACTGTAACACTCCCCCTGATTTTATCATCTGAAGTGTGTCCATGCAAATGTGGTCTTCCTCTCTATAAGTTTATCTTTTTCTCTTGTTTACTTCAACCTGAAATCACTATCTGGTTTGCAACTGTGCTGGGTTTTGGAGATCGTATGTGCAATTTAAGTGAAGTATTTAAAAATCAGAACGAGATTAAATTCTCCAGCTCACAACCTGAAAGATAAAGAGATAGTGACTGTCTAAATTACATCTAACTTTTGAGAATGACACTAATTTGAAGCACTGAGAAATGATTTTGCAGATGAATGGAGGTAGGTGTTCAGTACGTACTGAACATAAAGCAGGTGATGTTGTATTTGTAGGCTATATCTTGGGGATTTATGTAGTCCCAAGTCCTATCCTTGTATTACTCTCTTCCTGCATTTTATAGATCTGTTCTGCAAGCCAATCAGAAAGGAAACAGGTACAAGTTGATCCTGGCTGAAAAACATAACCCTCTGGAAAAGGGCGAATGAAAAGGCTGGTTTAAAAGCAAGCAAGCTGAAATATATCCTCTTTAGATACACTGATTCTCACTTTTCTGTTTCAAGATGAGAAAGCATGCTTACTGTCTGAATTTTAAAGAGATGCAGCTGCATCCACAGATTTAGAGTTTTCTATAAACCAGAGTAGAGCACATGAGAAGGAAACCGTTCCCTGAGCCTAAACTCTCTCCTCCCTCTTCCGCAGCCTGTTCTGCCCAAGCTACTACTTTTCAGCCACAATCTGTAGTGGAAACAACCTTTATTTCTATCTTTTTAGAGGAATTCCCTAGCCACCAGGAAACATTTTTCAAGAATAACTCTTACCTGAGCACTGTTGCTACTCTTTATCACTTGTTTCTTAGAAGCCTAGCAGACTGCACATTCCCTTTAGGAAAGCTTGAGAGAAGATAAGCTTTCTATTTATTTTTTTCATGTTCATTAATTGACTTCAAAAAGCATACTGAGTTAGTAAACCTAATCTATATTATATATGTACATAGAGCAAATTATATTTCAGAAAAGCTCCTTTAAAAGAGAAGGTTTAGCATATTTGGATTTTTGCATAGCTGAAGGCATATATCATTACTTCAAGGAAGATAGGGATGCAAGGCTAGAAGTTGAAGTGGTATATAATTTTTTTTTTTTCTGGTAGATATTCTTTCCTAAACTCAAAGTAGAACAAAGTTTCCTAGTCTGAAAAGATTTTGCATCACAGAATAACTAAATAGGTGTAAAAAAAGCCTTTATCAGTTTAGAAGTGTTAGCAACACATCAGCAATGTTTACTGAAAGTATCACTTTTCTTAACTACATAATAAAAGCAAAAAGTGCTTACTTAAAAAGCAATATTAAGACCCCTAAAAATTTAAATTCCTTATTTTTACTGATCAGCTGACTTTTTTGTTTTTTATTTTCCTTATTAGCCAAACTCCACATGTACAAAGAAAGAATCTATTTGAATCTTAAATCAATTTATCCACTGCAACAGTCAGATGAGTGATGTTCCAGATAAAATTGCTGTTTTTCAAACATCAGACGAAAATAACTTTTTTTTTTTTTTTTAAGGCAGGATATATATATGTATATAGTTAGTCCCAAGTTAAATAATCCCTGCTGAGTTTATACATCACCCCACCCCCTTCATTTTTGTCCCTATAAATTGTGGTGAGATTGGTGTATGGCTTATTCTTTAAGAGATGGAGGGGCATTTGTCATGGGGAGAGATACTTTGCTCTGAAGAAGAAAAAAAGTTTGGTTTTTTTTTTTAAGAAGTGAGACAGAGATATACAAAAAATCTTTGCTATAGTTTTTGCTCAATTGCAGAAGTTTATTTTCTGAAGATGTGTGCTTCATGGGTCTGATGTAAGTCTCAAATAATTTTTGCCTAATGGGATAGTCTATGGCTGGGCTCTTCTATGTAGAAGTTTAACTGTGTCTTTGCAGGTTTTTTCCTAAAGTTTTATATAAATAGAAATGCTATACCATCTTCTTTCTGTGTTTCTAACTAAGCAACCACAAGTTGTTAGAAAGCTGAAGGGTAGATTGTGAGTGGGGGAAAAGGGAAAAGAGAAACCATTTACTGCATTCTTACTTCTATCAGTAAGGAAGTGTATTTATTTTTTTGCTTTTTAGCAGAAACTCTTACAAAAAAACTCTTGGGATGTTTTGTTACTGAGCAATTGCTTATAAGCTCACATTTATAAACTCTTTAAGAATTGCTAAAAGTTCCCTTTCTTGTAGTTGCTGAGGGTACTTAGCTTGGCGCTTGTGAGTAAGTTAAAAAACAAGAAGAAAGTAAAAAGCACAACTTGAATGTGAGGGTAGGTTGTTTCAGATTTTTTGATGTGCTCTTTTGGAGTACCTTATGAGATGAAGTATAGGGGAATTTTTAATGATTTGAAAAAAAGCCTGTTCAGATTCTAAACTTTCAGGCTGTTTTTAGCTAACTACTTGGCACTGATTTATGTTTAAGCTTTATATATGGCAGGTAATAGATGGCTTGTTCTATCTCAGTCTTTTGTGTAAAATGTATAAGACTTCTTCAGTCTTCTCTCTGGGTTATTTCTATGTGTTTTAATGAGCATTGGGATATATCCTAGTAGCTACACAGGTGTCTTCATTGATATCTTGAAACCTTGACTAAAACTGTCAGATTCCTCTAATAGAGGCAAATAGACTTTGAGGGATGCGGAGGAAATGCCTTCTGCACATCTTGCTAAGGTGTGACTTTGCTGCCTGTTAGCAAAAGATTTAATGTATGCCTAGCTAGTTTAGGTGGTCTGAAATCCTAGTGACTAGAGACTAATGTCACTCTGCAGTTTTGATGAAGTATAGTGTTGAACATGTGGATTGTGTTTGTTGCAAGAATGGACAGCTTGAATTTCACTAATTTAAAATAAAAATTGGATGATATTTTAAAAAATTTTAATGAAAAATTAACTACCTTTTTGAATTTTCCCCAGTAGTAGTGGGGACCCTTTGCAATTATACTCTATACAGGATAACGACCTGTTCACTGCTAAACCAGAGACAGTTTTACTCTAAACAAAACCCTGCCAGTCTAATAATGTAATAAAGGGATTGGAAAAAAGGTAGAAAGGGGAGGTGCCCAATGCCACAGAGCAGGTTGAGGCAGAGCCAATGAGAAGACCTATGTTTCCTTAGGTAAGTTAGTTACTAACTGTACTGAGATTTGGAGTTGCTTTCTGCTCCATAGGGGAGGCCCTAATTACTCACCCTGGCCTCCATTGCTTGTGAATTATGAAGCCATCTGTATCTCATGAATACAAATTCTATTCTCTCTGGTGTAGTTATATATAGTTATATCATTAGGGGTATGGCATATTCCATATATAGAGAAGGATAGAGGGACATTCTTCTCGTTAAAAAACAGGAACAGTTTTCTAGCAACACAAATGATTGTGTGTTCAGAAAGATAGATTATTTCATTTTACTCCTGCTGACATGCAATATGTCAATTAAAATATTAACATATTTTTTAATTCAGCAGATTGATTTTCACTTTGCCTTATTCTTAAGTAATTCATCTTTGTTCGCTGCCTGAAAGAAATGTGGTATATTTATTCATCCCCTGAGCCAAAAATGGTGACCACTGCATGAAATACTTACTCCTATCCTCTGCTGTTTTGCCCCAAAACTAACAGTGCTGTCAGCTTGTACTCCTTGGAGACAGGAAGTGTAACAGGCAAAAAATATTTTATACATTGTATACAGTTATAGTTTCCAAAAGTCCTATACCTGTGTATACAGGCAATATGATACTTTCATTGCAGCTTTCCTACCTGAGAGTCCATCAGAAGTGGCAATGGTACAATTGAGTTTCAGCCATTATGCTTGAGATGTGCTATCTTGTGAAAATAACCTGAAGAAAGGGCTGGTTTCATACCGGCTTTTGTGCAAGAAACTGGTTAATGACATGAGAAGATTCCAGGCCCTAGAGAAGGAGGCAGGGAAATGGGATTCTTAGCTGATGCTGCCTGATTTGGGGCAAAGAGGGAGCTTCCTTTGGACCTTGTGTTTTGAAACACTTCCTCCTTTTTGGAGGAAGACACTCCACTGGTCAATGAGGATTGGGTTAGAAATCACTTGTGTCAACTGAAAGCACACAAATCCATGGGCCCTGGTGGGCTGCACCTATGAGTGCTGAGGGTGCTGGTTGATGTTATTGCTCTATCACTCCCCACACTCCCCAGAAGATCATAGAGAACAGGTGAGGTGCCTGAGGACTGGAGGAAAGCTAATGTCACTCCAGCCTTCAAAAAGGGCAAGAAAGAAGACCCTGGTGATTACAGACCAGTCAGCCTCACTTCCATCCCTTCAAAGGTAATGAAGCATCTCATACTAGAGATCAGATCTCAGCACATGGGAGAAAAGAAGGTTATCAAGAGTAGCCAGCATGGATTCACTAAAGGGAGATCATGTCTGACTAATCTGATAGCCTTCTATGATGGTGTGACTGAATGGCTAGATGCGGGGATCCCATCACATCCTCGTGTGTAAGCTCAGGAAGTGTGGGTTAGAAGTGTGGACAATGAGATGGGTTGAGAACTGGCTGAACAACAGAGCTCAGAGGGTTGTGATCAGTGGTGCAGAGTTCGGTTGGTGACCTCTAAGTAGTGGTGTTCCCAGGGGCCAGTACTGGGTTTGGTCTTATTCAACACCTTCATTAATGGCCTGGATGAAGGGATAGTGTACCCTCAGTAAGTTTGCTGATGATACTAAACTGGGAAGAGTGGCTGACACACCAGAAGGCTGTGTTGCCATCCAGTGAGATCTGGACAGGCTGGAGAGCTGGACAAAGGCAAACCTAATGAAGTTCAACAAGGATAAGTGTAGAGGAAAGGCTGAGAGTCTGGGGGCTGTTTAGCTTAAAAAAGAGAAGACTGAGGTGATCTTATAAATGCTTACAAATATCTGAAGGGTGGGTATCAAGTAAAAGGGGCCAGTCTCTTTTCATTTGTGCCCTGTGATAGGACAAGAGGTAATGGTAGCAAGCTGAAACATGGGAAGTTCCACCTCAACATGAGGAAAAAATTCTCCACTGTGAGAGTGACAGAGCTTGGAACAGGTTGCCCAGAGAGGTTGTGGAATCTCCTTCTCTAGAGACCTGCCTGGGTCTGTTCTTGTGTGTCATGCCCTGGGTGTTCCTGTGTTGGCAGGGGGTTTGGACTCCAGATCTCCAGAGGTCCTTTCCAACCCCTACTGTTCTATGAAAAGCAAGAGAGGATGCAGCTTTATCACCTCACAGGACATGAGAAAAAAGACTGTCTCTGCTCCTGTCTGCAGTCCCTTGAAATGTCTGTGCTGCTCCCGAGCCTTTAAACTTGTTTATCACTGACTCAGAGACCAGTATTGGGCTGACATTTTCCAGGGCAGATTTCTGAAGCTGTGCAGTGAGCTGGCACTGAAATAATTGACCTAATTTTTCAGAAGTGACAAAGATCCCACTGACATCTTCATTACATCCTGAGACATTTAAGATAATGCCAGGCACCCACACTTGAAAATCCCAGACTTTTGTGTCCCCAGAGATTTTACCTCAGAAGGAATTTGTGAAGATTACTGTGTTCCTAATGCCTTTTGAAATCCTTAAAAGGTTTTGCGAGTGAAGAATAAGAACAGCAGCAGTGTTAAAATACAGTCTTCAGTGGCTCTGTTTACTAAGCAGGTCAAGACTCATGCTAGACAACCAGTGATACCATAAATCAGAAGTTTGGGAGGTTAGAATATAGGGGAGTAAGATCTGCCCACAGAATTATGGGTGCAAACATCTGCAGGTTCTATAATAAGCTGTGTTTTGAACTATGTGTTATAGTGGTAATACTGACTAGACTTCTCTGTAAATCTCATTTCAAAGGCATAAGTATTCCCTTTTTCCAGACCTAGAAGCTAATGGGAAGTGACTTGCTTCAAGTGTGAACAGAGCACACTGAACTGAGCTGCCTTCTGTCATATTGCAAGAAGGCTATTAACTGGAAATATCAGCAATGAGGTGGACAACAGATTATCCCCGGTTTTCCAGTTAGAGCTATTTAGCATGTGTGTATGTAGGGTTTTATTCCATGCCCACTGAAGTAAATCTTTTGTTTACCTTTGCTTGGTTTGCACAGCCAAGTAGAAACTTCAGAACCTGCATTCTCTAAACCACAGAATTTTGTTTCCATAAACTATAAGCATAAAACAAAGGCTATTGTTTGTAATCTGTCCCATTAGTATTTATTTTCAAATACTGTTAAATTAATGAACATCTATGCCTATTGCTTTACTCACTTAGCTTGTGTTACAAGGAAATCGCTCTTTCAGACACTGGAAAAACTAAGCACAGAGGTTACTCAATGGCTAGTGAACAATTTTGATCTGAACTATATCTCACTTTTAAAAGCAGTTATGAAGGTTCTTGACAGATGTAATATTTTAGCTGTAATCTTATTAGTAGAAGCAGCAATGGTAAGACAAGTTGCAGTCTGGATGAATTTACTGCCAAGGCTAAACTATTTATTTTCAGCAATACTCATTTTTCAAAGAGCAGATGGTTTAATTCTCTGAACCAGCTGCTAATAAATAGAAGAAAAATCAGAGATGGGGATTGAAATAACTGTTATCCACCCTTCAAAATTCATCAGGATTTAAAGATATGCAGGCATTCCAACCTCAAGTAATGGATTTTTCTTTTAGCTTCTTCAGACTGGAGTACTTACAGCCTCAAGTGATAGAATATAGTGAAGTTTGTAAAATGATCACTTCTTTAAAACTAGTTTAAGGAAACAATGAAAATACTCAGTTTAGATGCTTGAAAACTTGGTTTTGCAGCCAAAAAATGAGGCTCAGAAGATGTAATAAATAACCAATTAAATTGCACCTAGCTGTGGAAAAATGGTACGGTTTTAACAAGTCAATTAACAGTCAGGCCTTCTGAACGTTTACTTCAATTCCTGAAGTGATTCAGTTTCAACTTCAGCTGCAATATTTGTTCTGACCATTCTGGTGGAATCTCTTCAAGCAATCTAGGATATACAGGGCATAATGCAACAGCCCAACAGCTGAACCTTGAGAACAAAACCCAAGAACTTCAAGACCTTGAACTGATGAATCCAATTTCATTGGTTCTAATTCTTATTAAAAACAATGGCACAAACCTGGTATGCTCTGATGATAGGATCCAAGCCTTAGCTGCTAACAGGGATACAATTTGAGGATTTCTAAACAGATTCTTATTCCCTTTTTATTAGTCAAATAAAAACATCCTGCAGTGAATTCCAGCTGCATCTGTTCAGGAGTTTTGTTCTCTGCATGTTTCCCAGGAAGCTCACACAATGCTTATGATTGTGTGCGTTTCACATCTTGCTCCTGGAAAACAGTAGATGCTGCCAGAGGTTTATTTGCACAGGGTTTGAGAATGAGCAGTGGGGGCATAGGATATATGAATGGCTGTTGCACCATTGTGCAGGAGAAATGAATGTCTGTTGTTTGTGGGCATTTGGGTTTTTTTAGATGATCATAGCAGATTTCCTTTCTTTCACTTGCAGGTGTGTTTTTGGTTTTGTTTCTCTTTGGGTGCTAGAATACTGTGCCTTTGATATCAGCTGGTCCACCACTTTATCTGTTCTTATTTCCAGATGTGCAACTATTCAGGGGTAGTGTGCACAAGTCTCTCCAATCAGGCTTCCATTTTGTTTGGCAAAAATATGGAATAGCTTCCTGAGAATGATCTTCTGTGGATTCTTGAAAAGTCTGCTGTGTCTTTGAATATATTATTCTTGACTATTAAGCCACTCAAGATCAGAACAGTCTTGTTTTGAAACCAAAGTTAGAAGCAGTAGTTCTTGACTTGAAATAACTTGTTCCCAAGGTCTGAGTGCTGCTTTGGCTAACAACCAAGTCTGACTGCAACCCCCAGTCTCATTTTGCTTGGTGGTAGACCAGGTGGAGAGCAGGCAGTCTGTGATCAACACAGGTATGTGATGGATGAACTCTGGTAACAAGCTCTCCTTTCAGCAAACTGCAGTGATTCTGCTTTGAAGCTTCTGTACAACTTGCTGAAAAGCTGTAGTAGCCCAATGCTGCTGTGGTAGAAGGCACATAAATTCCTTTGGATAACACATTCTGAAGACCCACAGATCCAAGCAGAAAGGCCAAGTAGGGCTGGTGCAGAGAGTATGCAGTATTAGAAGCAGTAATGAATTAATCATGACTAAAAAATGAAGCAGGAGTCTTAACTATGTGATGTCAGAAGTGTCAGCCTTCAAAGAGTAGATTATAAAGGGTAAAGTAAGAAGGTCACTTAAGGAAGCTGGCTCAGAGTAATTCAGGTAAACTTAAACCAGCCATTTCATGTTGTTCATCCTAGCCTAAATAATGACTCACGATTAGTTTATATAAAATCCCACAGCTGTCTGTATCTTCCCCAGTATTTTCTTCCACCATTTTGCTGTCACCACACCTCAATCCTGACAGTTATTTTCCCTTTGCACACAGTCTTGCAGCAGGTACCAAAGTCTTTTGAATGCTACTACTGATGGCAGCAAAACTGAGAACTATGCTGCTTTCTGCTTCATGTTCTGTTCCTCATGATTTGGTGGTTGACAAGAGGAGAGTATTGCTGGTGCCTGTTAGGATGGCTCAGTTTTTCTTATCCTGTGCTCTGCTCTGTTGTCTTGGCAGCCATGGCCTTAGTAAATGTGCTCCACAGCGAACAGAGCACTATGCATCTGTATATCAGCAAAAAGTAATGTATAATTGGAAATGGTACTACTTGTGATGAAATGGAGCAAGCCTTAAACTGCAAACAACCTTTCTGGAGCACTAATGGTATTTGTACTTCGGCATCACAGCTGAAGTAGTGGACTGCAGTTTCAGGCTCTCCAGAAGTAGTGACATGCAGCCTGTTGGTTTTAATCCCCATTGCAATAGACTCCCTTCTTGACACTTCCTTGTTCATTTAATAACCAGTTGTGAAACAGCTTACTAATATAGGATACCTGGCCTTCTTCATCCCCTTATTAATCAAATAATGGACTGGAAGGGAAATGGATGTATCTATTAAATTTTTGCTGAAGCAGAAACAATTAAAATTTTTTGGCTCAGGAACAAAGCAGCCTACTTTACTGTGAATCTTTGGCAGTGATGATAATCCACTCAAAGTAATGAATAGCACAGCCTGGATTGTGGGGCTCTGAAGGGCTGTAGAGGTTCCTCCAGGGTTAGAAGAGGACATGGCCTAAACAATATTACCAAG
The DNA here is from genome assembly GCA_025331215.1 of Actenoides lindsayi. Taxonomy (NCBI): domain Eukaryota; kingdom Metazoa; phylum Chordata; class Aves; order Coraciiformes; family Alcedinidae; genus Actenoides; species Actenoides lindsayi. The sequence continues at coordinate 33,538 of WTSP01018830.1, read as the reverse complement.
TAATTAATTATGCAGGTAGTCTGAAGATGGTGTTAAAAAAAAAGGTAATTTGCATATGCATTTCAAAATAAACTGTTTCCTTCACCATTTTTCATAAATAGGAAACTGAAATAATGTCTCATTACTGTAACTCAGGTATTCCCAGAATATTACATTGCAATTACATTGCAGCTTGGACTTTTTCATTCCTTTTTGCATCTAGTTGGATACTTGAACATTCATGAGCATGGCATAGCTCCTTTTGACTACTTTTTATTTTATTTATGTAGAGAAATATATAGGAAGCAAGAAAATAGTTTCCTTCATATCACTTTATTCAATAAAATGTCACTACTCAAGAGAAATCTGTATTTGTTGAATCGTTGCCTCAATGGAATTGAAATGTGATTATGTACTTTCTCGGTCTGAGGTCTAAACTATTTACACTTCAAATATTGTTCACAGCGGACCTTGTATTTTTGATTGAATAGTACATATAGATCTTTTAATTACACTGATCTTTCTTTATAATTGCTTTAATTTCACTGTTATACTTGCTGCCCCTGCATTGGGTCTGTGTCCAATAGACAGATTTAGAAATAACTACTGTATTAATAGTGTTATTTTCTTTAGAGCAGAGACAGTGTTGATGCCAAATTTTTATTCTATTTTAGCAAAGAAATGGCAAATGCAGAAACTGCACGGTTCTTGCTGCTCTTTTTTTGCCAATAAACCATATGGGAAACTGAGAAATGCTCCTATTTAGATACTACCTGCACTACAAATCATTCAGTTAGTGAATTGCCACTTTCCTAAACAAATAGTGTATAAAAGCATAGTAATGAAAACTTTTAAATCTCTTTTCTGGTTGCCTTTCTTTGGTTTAATAATACTCTACTGGGAAGAGTGCTTTAGCTTAACCTAAACAACACTTTTCCCTATGGCACACGCGTAAGTGCATCTCTTGATAATAAGCAAGCCCTGTAAAAATAAAAATTTTTTCAAGCCCATTAATCTCAGAGTAAGATGCGTAACACCAACCTATGTTTCAATTGCACACAGCAATTTACTCAAAGGGCATGTTAGCCCTGCCCCAGATTATTTTTTTATACTTAATAGACTAGGGATGCTTGAGAAGATAACAAAATTTGGATTATTTAACTGTCAAGAGTTCTGTTAAGAGAGACAAACTCCTTTAAAGGAAGGGCCAATTATGCCATGGTTTCCTCTGTGTCATTAATTACATCTCCCTGTATCCTGCCCACTTGGATGACAAAACTCATTACTTGTGGAGTAGGGCAGTGACACACCCAAGTTTTAATAGCATCATGGGGAGCAGCGCTGAGAGAAGATTTCAGCTGAATTACACAACAAAGGTTATTTGATTCATTATTCTCAATTTAGGGCTTTCATAGTTGGGTGCCTGTTATAAAAGGAGAAGGAAATTGGAAAGGGTAAGATTGGTTCAAAATGAGTATTGCACTAGATTAAATTGGGACTTTCTCTGCTGCACTATTCTCAAATGCAGTTTTGAAGCTCTGCGGATAGGTTGGCAGCACTTCTTTCCCTTCTTCCCGAGAACTAGAAAGAAAAATGGTCTTAAAATTGAGTAAGCCTAATTGCCACAAGGCAGAAGAACACGGACCCGGCAGTAATTTTCACTAACCTACCAGTGGTGAGAAGTGCAGTTTAGAGCGAGTTCTGTGTGAAATTGCACAGACAGACTTCATTAGGAGGAAAGTTCCTGCTGGGTAAAACCGCACGTAGTCATTCTTTCTCTGACTCATTTTCTTCCTGTTAATATGAGCACGGCTTTATTTCCCCCACAGTTTTGGCAGTTTTACACACAGAGCTGGGTTGTGTGTGCGTTTTCCCCTTACATAGCTCATCTGCCTTTGTCCTTCATTTCCCATTGTGCAAATAGGTGTGAAGCAGTTTGCACAAGGGTGAGGAACACCTAGATGGAAGGTAGTCATGTATGGAGTCCTCAAGTGTCAGCTAATCATTCCACTCCAGGGCATTTGCTCGCATTCTGATTATTTTGGCCTCTAACATTACTGGTAAATAGATCAATAGATTTTTATCCCATGAATTGAGCAATACGCAAACCTTAACTGAATCTCTGTTTTCTTTTCCATCGTAAATTTTTCAAGAGAAAACTAGTGTTGTCAGAATAGAAGTATTTCACTTGATGTGTCAATTTTGGCAATGTTTTTGATAGGAATTTATGAAAACACACCATTTAGGCTTTCTTATTTTGTTCTGATAATCTTCAGTTCCTTATTTTGTTTAGTTTCAGATTTTAAACACAATAATATTAATCATTGCATATTGCATAAGATATGTCATAATTAATTTTGACATTTAATATTTTAAACATTCTCTGCATGAAAAAATATGGTCTGTGAAGGACATCCAAATGTTCACTTTGGTCTGAAATGGAACAAAAATAAATGTTGAAATGTATAGTACTCCGTGGAATATATGGCTGATTTTCTCAACAGATGTAATAATAGATAATATTTCAAAATGACTTAACTGGAAAAAATAAACTGCTTCATTTTGCCTTCAACGCATTACAAAAGATCAGTGGTAGATTTTATTTTCTTATTCATATGCAGGCTTTTGGTTTTTTCTGTTTATATTCCTGTGATTTGGAGTGTTTAGATGATGATGATGATGATGATTATCATTATATAAAGTGTTTGATTATTATTCCAGTGAAGCACAGGCTTTTTCCTCTCTTTCCTCTTGAATGTCACTACAGAATGTCTTGATCAATTTTAGAAGCTATTTTCTTTGGTATTTGTTTTGCAAATTTTTTTTCGTTTCTGTGTATATTAATGGTATCAGTTTGAATATACATCATTTGGTGTCCCAGTGTGAAAGTGAGGGGAATTATAAATAAGTTTCCAAGGAGCAGGTAGTGATGCTTATGGCAAATAATGACTAGGATGTCAGGAAGTAATGAGTGGTGAGATTGTTTTTCACCTAGATATGGAACAGGAGCGCACAGTGCAGGAGAACAACCACCTGCAGATCTGCTTGCTTATGGCTGCATAAAACCATTGCCATAAGACCCTCATGAGGAAAGGAGGTTTCTTGGTGCATAATGGGAGAGATTCAGGCTTATCTCAGCCTAAGTGTTGGTGAATCCCTTCAGAGATTTTTTAACTTTGTGGTGAAATATGCTTCTGTTTCAGCAGTGGCTTGGGTAAAGTCCTGGAACAAATTTGTAGAAATTATCTAGAGGGATCATGTAAAGGTGGCCTACTGTGCTTCTATGAGAAGATGAAATATTCAGCCTTAGTTGCACTGTTAATTTGAAAAAATTATTTGCAGTTCCAAAAATCCCATTGATTTTTGTCACTAATGCCTGAAATTCAGTATGGCCTTTACTACCAATGCTTGAAAAGACAAAGTAAAATACTTCAGCCCTATTATCAAAGGGCAGATCCCATGGCAGCACTTGCCAGTCAGTCTCAGGTAGCTTAAGGACTAATATCTCCTAATAAAGGAGGTGGGAGAAGATGAGTTTGTGAAGCTGGGTGTAGTGAGGAACACTGGGAGAGAAGGTGGTGCATCTATCTTCAGCTAGCCAGTTTTTCATTTCAATACTCTTCTCCTTTGGTGGTGTTTGCAAATGCTGGGGGACAGTTCTGAAATGTGCTGGATTTTGATCCCATTGTACATTTGGAGAAGCAGTTCTGAAAGCATTTGCCTAGATTTACCATGGAGTAAATGAAAGCTGTAATATTTTATTAATCTATTCCCACTTCTTGAACCTGCTACGTGTGTTAGGCTGTTTGTAAAATTCTGTATGGTTAGAAAAAAGATTGGATTAACAAAACACTACATTAATTTCTCTCTCACTTCTAGCTCAAGTTTGGTCAGTTTACAGGCCAAAGAATGCTTTCTGCCATAGTGGTAAACACAACTGAGATTGAAAGTCAAAGATGTTTTGGGGAAAAAAACCTCTCTAATCTCTTCTCCACATCTTTGTTCATGCAGTTACATTGTCAGCTAAATTCTTCTTTCAGGCTCTTTATAACTCTTTGTGGTACTTAGATGAAAGAGGCAACTTTTTAATTTTAGAAGGCCAGGTTGTCTGAGCCCCAGAATAGTTTGTGACTCTTGTCACACATTGATCATTCTTAAGAAATCACAGCTCTGTAAGTGCTAAGGGAAAAAATGTATTTCTTTAGTGAAGCCCAGAGATATGAATCGAAGATATAGAAGAAACAGATTTATTTTGTAAGGTGCTGTGGTTTTTGTCATGGTCCAGTTTACTGACAATAATCAGACCTGTCTGCAATATTGCACAAGATAATATCCCTTATAAAGTCAGTAGAAGGTTGGTCATTTATCATCACTTTATCAAATTCCTCTCTTCACTGCTGCTGTACACAGTTCTCATTTGGACTGGAAAACAACAAGACAGAAAAAAGATGGTGTCTCATTTAACTGAGAAAATGGTTTTGGATTGGTTATAATAGTCCCTATATTAGGGGAGAGACTTCTATCACTTTTCTGCATTGAATGAGATAAGATACACTCAAATCACATCTCTATCATGATATAGGCTGCATATTGGCTTTCTCCTTTAGAAACCTTGCATATCAATGAAGAATATAATTAATGGAGAGATGGAAGGAAATAAGGCAATGTTATCCAGCTGAAGATTAAGGTGAAAGTTTGTCTGCTTTTGCTTTAGGCTGTGGAGAATTTCTGCACTTCTCCAGAGAGCTTTCCTATTTATTACTCCATAATTATGAAATAAATATGGAAAGACAAGACCTTTCTGTCAAATACTGACTGGGAAAATGGAGTGATGCAGTACAGTATTTTTGATACCTTCCTTAACTTCAGTGTAGATTCTGTGAAGGGATCTATTTTCCTCTTTTAAAAAGTTGGTTGCATTTCACAAGAATGTATGTGATACAAAATAATATGCTTTTTCCCAAATGTCCCATTGTGCTTTTAGCTGTTTGCATTTCTGATAGCTTAATGTAGACTATTTGCTTCTGAAATGAATGTTTCAGATGACTTTCATTAAAATCATTCCATATAATTATCATTTGTTTTTATCTAATTATATATTCTGTTAGTTTTCCCTTGAAAGAAAATCAGCGTGTTATCTCATTGCTATGATGATCCAACCATAAGCAATTCTTGCATTATTTTCACCTTGACCTGGATACAACAAAACAGCTCTGGATGGACCCAGTTCTGGAGTAAGCTGTGTCAGGGTTTATAAAACATTGGAGAACTTCTGGACCTAGAGAAGAAATGGAAAGATATTTTTGGTTTGAGCATATCTTTATCTCCAATTCAGGTCTTGGCTTCTTGGGGGGCAAGGAGTGCACATGGGAAATGCAGGACATTAGTTCGCTCTCTTCTGTAATATTGTGGACAGAAAGCTAGAGAAGTAAATATTTGAGTACAAAACAGTAATAAATGAAAAGGTGGTGCCAGAAAGTGTGAAGTAAACAGCCTTGTTAAATTCTTACCCCCTAGAAAATAATGAGATCTTCCTTCTCCCATCTTCAGTTTTAAGAAATTGGTGAAGTTGCTTAGAAATACGACTTTTTCTTTGACGTCAGTGAGGAGCCATTCTTTGAAATAACCATCTCTGTAGTTCTCTTTATTTACTCTTTTGGCAGGATTGATATTTTATTAAAAAATGAAAGTTCAATTCATTCTATGGGCTGCCAATAACCTAAGCAGCAAGACAGTCCCCTTTTGTAAGCTTCTCCAAAATGAACAAAACACCCCATTATTTACAGTCTCAGTTGTTCTAAAGCCTTCCCAGCATGAATTGACATGGATTGCATCTGAAGGACCTTGCATTAAGTGAAGACCAAGAGCAGGTCAAAAACCATCTCATTTAAAAATTAGGCTTTTTTTTTTTTTTTCCTTCAGGCTGAGCAGCAGTGTATAAATTAGACCTGAGCAGGCTTCCTACTGTTCACACTTATGTTCAGTCTGGGAACAGCAGGAACTTTCACCTTCCCTGGAAGTTGGCTTCTGCACAGTTGTATTTAGTCCATGATTTTGTCAGGTTTGTGGGAAATCTGCTTGGATCATGTTCTCTCTTCTTGGTGCAAGCAACTGAAGGACCTCTCCTGCTCCTGTTCATTCTTTGTGGTGTCCCAAGACACACAGAACTAGTGCTCCTGAAATGATGCTGGCCAGGAACCTGTCCTGGTGCCTCTCAGTGCCCCAGATCTTCATCCAGGTTCCTTAGATTAAATTATCTGGATATCTGGTGACCTTAAGGACACTGGAAAAAGTAATGCAATTAAATAGCATTGGTATAACAGACCCATATGGAGCCAAGCCAGCACTGCCTCATTGAAACTATAGATTCTTGTGCTGTACGTTTCTCTCTCTGCTTTTGTGACAGTCTGAGGGAAACCAGGGTTTTGAAGACTGCTAGAATGAGACTTGGAAAAATTGTATTTCTTCCCATTCTTGTGTCAATCCTCTCCAGCCAGAGGTGAAACAAAATTGTTATGACTTCTGCCCTTTGTACAACAGTTTCAGTTCGAAGAAACCACTTGGGTGTGGTACTATCTAAATAACTATTTCATTATTTATAGCATGCAAAGCCTGGTTACATCTACAAACAGCTGTTCTGGCATGTTTTTGAAATGCAGAATTCAGTGAAGGCTGTGAGAGAGCTCATAAATCATTCAAAGGCAAACTACCGAGCTGCCGGTGACTACAGGAGCCTTCCCGATCTATTCACCATCCTCTCCCTCCTGTGCCCAGCAGTTTTGTTGCTGGTTTTGCCATTCTGTCATTGAATTTCCCCTTGAAACTTAGATTTTTATTTCTTCAGTCAGAAGCTCGTCTAGGCTATATTGCAGTGCAAAGCAAAATTTTATGTTGGAGTTCTTTTAAATGCTCAGAAATGTGTTGGTCTGGGATTTTTTACAACATAGCTTAACTAAAGGAGAGCAAACAGGTTCGTAAAGTACTACTGTACTAATTACTACTGAAATATTACAGTGAACACAATATTGATGAACAAAAGTCTTAAGGAATAATTTCACCAAAATTTATTTTTGCAAACTTTTGTTACTAGTCTAAATTAATAAAAAAGAGTATAATATGTAGTACATTTCTCCTATCATACTATTTTTTCTAGGACTGTTTGTGAAGAAATAAATTGTACAGCATGTTCTGAATATTAGAAAGCACTTCCTCACTTGATCAGAAGCCAGTAATAAAAAAAATAAATTATAATAAGCTAATTTCAATTCAAAATGAACTCATTCGTATGCTGGCTGCTGAAAATGCATGAGACAGGCATTGTACTGGCAGAAGCAACCTGGTTTCTACCTTCTTCTGCCTGTCAGCCCCTAGAACATATCCAAACTGAAATATTTCAAAACAATAAAACAATGGGTTTTAGAACAAAATTAACAGCTGTTACAGTATTGGCCCATGGCATCTTCTGGCCTGTTTTCTGAACTTCTAATCCATTCAGAGTGCTTTTAAAAAGATTAATACTCACAAATGAATGAGTAAGATTCCTAATATTGTGTATAAAATACAAAAAGGTTGTCAGATGCTAGGAAATACTACTCTATACCAGAGGGGGTTGTGGGGTGTGGTGTGTCTGTGTCACACTTTTTGGTGGGATAAATCAAGAGGCCATCGGAGAAAAAAGTGAAATAATCACATTGAACAAGGGTGGATTTATCTGTTTGTATTTGATTGATGTCTGAAACAGCAGGAAAAGGGGCATAAATGTACTTAACTCTGCATTGAATTCCTCCCTCTAAAATATCATCTTGGATACTAGTTAGCTAATCCTTTCTAAACTGCAGTCTGCCTCTGAACAGGCTCTTATACCTGTGAACCCAGCAAAGTGAGTTAAGTATTTTATAGTTTTCCCCAAAGGACATACTCTTCCTGGACCTCCCCCAGAAGATCATTTGCTAACTCACGCTCAGGTTTCCCACTTCCCACCCTTATGCATCCCAAGGTGAGGGCAGAATTGGGTTTTGTATCCCCTCTCTGAAGGGGAAAACTTTTCTAGTTCAATATATCTATGATTATCTTTCACAATCACACCACCAGTACGACCTCGGTGTGACAAAATAGTCCAGCTGAATTTCATCACTAGACTTGCTGCTGAACAAACCCCAGTACATCTAAATGACAATACTAAGCAGCTTTGCTAAATATTACCCTCAAATGTGAGCCAGTCAGGAAAATATCTGCCTTCCTCTATCAAGAAAATGTAAATTTTTCGTGAAAACCACGAAATACCCTCCTGCTTTGTCATAAAATTGCGAAGATTGGGGTAAAAAAAAAATAATTGTCACTCTTCCTTCTCTGTTCTCATACTCCCAAACTGTTTTGAAGGCATTTTTTCTAACCATATTTAGTGATGCAACATTGACTTTAAACGATGGGTTTTAGAAATCTTGGGGCAATCAAAAAGTGAATATATTAACTTATATGGCAACATAGTCTATTAAAATGTTAGCAAGACTGTACTATAGGGGAGAAAAAGTAGCTGGAGCTTATTGGATTGTAATTACAACCAATAATGAGAAAGAAAATAATTTTCTAAGTGCAAAACTTACAGCAGATGTCTCTTCCTACTCCCACTTGCCCCAGACAGTGTTCTCCACTGCCCTTCACCTACCTGCCTTTCCCATTTAATTCTGGATGCTTTTAAGTAGATACTAAATAGTTAATTTTTCTAGCGCATTTGAAAATCCAATTTGTTATTTCCAACAGCCTCAGGATTTTCAAGCTAAAGATGGGCTAAAACTGATTATTATTTGTTAAGCCAGTAATGGGAAAACTGATTTTCTGTTAGCAGTGCCAGTTTACTCTGTTCAAGTAGAAGAAAACATTGACCTTTCTACCTGTCACCATGAAGTGAGTCATGGCTGAGAAATATTTGAAGCTGATGTGCACTATTTGCAAGATAAATCAGTATTGCAAATCACCCTGTTTTATTTTTGTCTTAGTACCTCAGATGGGCCTCGAAAAGTGCCTCAGGCTTCTCCTGTCTCATCCAATTACTCACTAGACCCAGGCACATCCTCTCAAAACAACTTACTAGACCATTTCTTGCTGTTAGTGCAAACTGAGATGCCATCGCCATGACCCACATGGGCACAAGATGTTAGCTGGGCACTGGGAAAATCTGCTGAGACAGCAAAAAAGTCTTCCCTGGCCCAGTGGTGGGGTAGGCACAGGTCCCATTTGTGTCCCTGTAGTTCCCATTCAACCCTTCCTGGGTGTCAAAGTGACAGTGGGTGAGGAAGCTGAGGGATGTCATGGCTGGCTGTAGTTGCTATTGCTGTCATCTCTGACTGGGGAACAGAAGCCAATTTTAAGAAGTGATGCAGTGAAAAACTCAATAACTGAAGTTATTAAGCAGGCATTCTTTATTTTGCAGTGCCGGATGCACAGGGGATCACTCCTCCAAATGTGCATCCTGATGCAAGCTGGGTACAGAGTTTATATGCAAGCTAAACATACAGATTCATGCTATTGCTTAGAAAGGGCAGTCTTATGCTAATGGTTTCCTGGAACTCATTTACATAGTCCGAGCATGTGTAATAAAATTAGGGTTAGGGTCTTTTCTTCCCTCAGTGGTCTTCCATGACCTCTAGTGGACATTTACTTCATCTTCTCTTCTTCATCACCATGTTCTTTTAGCGACCTAAAATCCTTATTCTTGCTGGTTCTTGTCTGTTCAGCATGCTCGGGTGCCTCGAGATGTCTTCTTGTCCTGTTCCTGGAGATAAACACTATCTACAAGATTATGAATGTCACAGTATGTCCCTACTATACAACTACCCATTTATTGTTGTTGCTTCTTCAAAGATGAATAAAACTCCACCAGACATCCTGTCTCTTGCCTTCAGAAGGGATAATCAAAATGGTTAATTCTGCCAGAATACAGCTGGGTGAAAAATTGGGAAAAAAAATAACAGAGAACAATTCACAGTGCCAGCACATGCCTAGAACAAGCCACCACATCCAGGAGATGACAGTCACACTCTGCTGTATCTCTAACTAATCCAGGCAGATCATCCTGGTAGACCTGGAATAAGAACCTGTCTCTGAACTGTGAACTTACAACCCATAAGTGTTTTGGTGAACTTGCTTTCCCACTCCTTGCTCCTAAAATCTGTGTTAAGTGTGACTCAGTGATGTGCTGAGGTTTAAAAACTCCTACTCTAGATAAGGTGAAGAATTCTTTGCTGATTTTCTTCTAATTCATCTTAATTGCAAAGTATTGGGTATGATATTAAGTTTGTCTTGAAACTGGTGGTATGGTAATGGTTTTAATTTCATCTCTCAGCTTGAAGACCGACTTGTAAACATTAGCTGACAGGCATATCTTTCATCTCACTGATAGTAAACCTATCTGTCAAAAATCCCAATTAATATTCAGAGAGGGAGCAAAAGTAATGCAATTCAAATTAGGTTAAATCATTTGAGTTAGGATTTGGAAGTTCTCCCTTTGAATATCTTAGATATTTCTTTAAGGTATTACTCTGCACGTATGATGTCCGACTGCAGTGAAACGGTGGCTGTTTGACCCCTGCCTTTGTGCCTCTAGAAAAAGTGGCTGGTTCAGGTTTTTTGTTTTCGTTGTCCTGGTTCCTGCTCCTGCCTTGCCAGTCAACAGTTGTGCCTTAAGATGTGAAGCTACTTGTTTCTTGGTGTATGTCATTCACTGCTGTATTTGCCATTTGTGCGTTTCTCTCAGTGAAAACAAATATTTTTCTTTCCAGACGTTCCATTAGCTGTAGATATTTCAGAGTTTATTATTTACATTTTAAAAGGCATGAAGTCAAATACCCAGCAGGGCAGCAAGCACTGTCTTCACACTTTGAGGAATGTTTTCCACGTTCATATGCTAACTGGCCTTCACAAATGAATCTGTGCAGGCCCCCAAAAGCACATCTGAATAAACACATTGCAGTGCCATCTGAACGTGCCGTTGTGACATGCGCAACAAACCCAACACATTTTGCCTAAATGGATATATTAAATATATTGATATTTCAGTTGTCATTTGTATTCATGTTTTCCCTTTAAATTTCTGGAACTCAGTATTCAGGTCTTAATTTGACAGTATGCAAAAATCTTTTTCTTCAGTTCGCTTTCCTTTTGAGCCAGGCATTGCTCATATTTATTTAGGAGATGCTACCAAAGAGTTTTGATGACTGTATGAGTCTGAAGTGGTACATTTGTAGCTGGAAGTAGCTAGACTAGAAATGCAGAAAATGCCTTGTCCTCCTACTTCTCAGAGCACCGAGAGAAGCACAACTGTCCATGGTTTTCCTCAGCCCTAATTGAAGTTTTCTGACAAGTGGTTGCTTTGCAATAGTGCATCATGACTACAGCTATATCTATATCCATGTCAAAAGTGGAAGGCTGTTAAAAAAAGCCAGTATCAGCCAGCCAATGATACAAGCCATGTGGCATTGAATAAGAAATGATAAATGGCTGCCCTTAAGTTTGGATGTCTGCTATCTGCACAAATGGGGTTTGCTTGAATGAAATCCTTGTAATGAAAGGAAATGAAATTAACTGTTTACTCGTAAGTGGCTTTTCTTGCTATAGGAAAACTGCTGGAATGTTTTACAGTAGTCTAGGAAATAGCATTAAAACCTTTTGCTTGAGAGGTGGAGGTGTTATGTTTCGTTTTAAAAAAAATCATTAACTTTCATGTCTATAAAATATAGACATAGTTATTGTGATTCTTACATTACTAGCATGATAGAGGAAGGCAACATGCAAAGCACTTGTTCGACCTGCTTCAGAGTTCACTAAGATCAAATAAATGCTTCTCTGCGACTTCAGGCAAGGTTAAGCACATGAAAAAAAAAGCCAGCCCTTGTGCGAGATTTTAAATATTTCTAGCAGAAATTTCTGAGTCAGAAAGCCTATGTCAGAAACCTAGCTTCATCTTTGCTGCTGCTACCTTTTTCCTTATCCTTTTGGTTTTGGTGATTGCCAAAAGTCAGCAACCTGTTACAGCCAGGTCAGATTCTGCATTACATCTGCAGATATCAGAGATGGTAGCATTTCTAACCCATAGACGTACTGATGCAAACCCTTTCTGTGCTCTAGTATCGTGATGTTCACATTTGAGTACAATTTTCTAGCTTCTTTGCTGTTTGTCAGGGATCTGGTTGAGTTGCTTGGTTCTCATTTTGTATTGTATTTTTCTGGGCAAATTTTCCAGGCTGCAGGTCTCGCACATCGTAATCAGCAACCTATTGCCACTCTTCCGAGGTGAATTTTGCTCACGTAACCTGTTAACGTCACTGGGCAAGGAACCGGTCAGCTCAGCCCAGAGTTTTTTTGGTACGTGTCCTTCTGAGAAGAGACATGCAGTTCTTCCTCCCTGGGACATTTTATCTTAATGCACCATCAGTACAAGTGTGTGTCCTTTCTGATGCAGAGATATTACATAAAAGCCTCTTGCACTGTGGTTTTTTATAATGATGACTCTGTGGATGCACTTTCTCTTACCTTCTTATTTGCAGCCGTATTTCAATGTTCTTAGGTGAACCCAAATCTGTTACTTAATAATTCTTTATTCGAGTTCAGGAAAAATTATACCTGACAAAATAATGACAGAAGTAACAAATTGTCCTTCTTTAGAACTAACCAAAGGTGACGATTTTCTTCATAACTGTATCTACTCTTGATATAATACATGATTGTTTTTAAGCAAAGGTGGGGAAAATATACGTCCATTCTATACCAAGTTTTAAATTTTTTTTGTTTCTCATTGAATAGAAAAACTGGGAACAATAAACACCTGTATTTGTACATTATATAGCTTTAATAAGTTTATATAATGTATTACATAGAGCTTTTCTATGGACTCATCTCTGAAATCATACATTAGTACATAGGTAGGCTGGAATATAAAGCAAAATCTTACTCCATTGAAAGAACTTTAATTTGCATGCAAATTTGTTGAAAGATGGATTCAAGGGGGGGGTGGGGGTGGGAAGGTAGATCTAGGTATTAGGCAAAAAGCATTTATATCTGGCATTAATAATGTATAGGGTCCCCTAATGTCAGAGCAGCAGAGAACAGGTGCACTTCCAATCTGTAAGGCTGAACTGTTTTAATAATAATAATTATTTCATACAAATGAAAACAGTAATTGATCTAATTTACATTAGCATGTAAATTATTCATTAGTGAACTGCATAGAATAAAATTAGACTAGCCAGCGGAAAGACTTATTATTTGTCTGTGTGTGTTCCTGCCCTCAGTGTGTGATATTTGCTGTACAGCTGGCAAATTCTTCAGTGATACACAATTTCAGCAAAGAGCATCTATGCAGATGATATACATGAAAACAACTACCCAAAATGTCGTCATACTTTGGTAGAGTCTTTTAAAATATATTTCACAATTTAAACAGAGATGTAGTCAAAGCTCTTCACTTTTAGTTTTCTTATACTTTATTTTTATTTCCTGATCTTTGTAATTCCTATACAGACTTGAACTTAACGCCGTTTTAATCCTATTACCCCTCATACGCCTTTCACTTAGCAAACATTTAATTTTGCTCTTCTCCAATGGAATGGCAGTGAAACTGGATTCATATCTAGGTACTAGTCATTTGCCCTCTTGGAAGAAGCAGAATTTTCCACCCCATTTTTCAAACTTATTCTCAGGAAGCGACATTTGTAGGGGCAGTCTGGGTACATGTGTGAGTAACACTCCATTTCTTCTATTCATTTATCTATTTTACTAATGAATCAGTCCCATGGGAAGATTCTCTGTTCAATTCACTGAGAACTGAATGTCATTAGCAGCCCTTCAGTGATGGTTTGCATCCATTTGGATCAGCCCTTCTGCTCACTAGGGAAGGTGTATGGTCTTTAGGGCTCTAGTTCTTCCCTGTGCTTCTTTGGCAGATTTTGGGCAGTGAAAGCCAGCAGGATACCTCTTCCGGGTCATAGCTTCTAAAGGATGTTATCAGAAGAGATCATTTTTAAAATGATGCTTTCTCCAGGGACCTTCATACTGCATCCAACTTGCTGACATGTTAGAAATAAACAATAACACAGTGCTTTTCTGTTGAGCTTTTCTTCAGAGATCTCAAAGGGCCTTGCATAACTTGCATGCACTAAAAGCCTAGTGAGATAATTTCATGCATCACTAAGTAGAGCAAACTGGGGAGTGGGCTGCAACAACTCTCAGACAAGATTACCAAATGGCTTTGGGAACAGGATGCAGAAGGCTATCATATCCAACTGAAACTGTAAGGCTACTTACACTGAATGTAATTACATGTAATACGGTTTGCCCAGAGCACAAGAGTAGCTACAGATGCCTTCTGAAAAAAACATCATCACTACAAGAAGTGGTGCTGTGAGGCTGCGGTATGGTATGTTTCATGGAGGATTCAGTTCAGTGACTAAACAAAAGCTTAACACGCTGTCTGTGAGGAAAACCATCAAAACAGGGATTAGAGAGACTAAGTGAGCCTTGTGCACAAGCCTGTGAATGTCAGAAGTGCTCTAAATTAATCACATTAAATCTTTGTAAATGGGCATTTTTTTCCAGAAAAGTTAATGAAATTAAATAGATTTAGGTGGTGTCTCATGGGGTCCAAGAATGCCAGACTGTACTAATGAGAAAACATCTTGGTTTAAATTTCTGATTTTTACAGAAGTGTGTAGCAAACCTGATTGAGTTTTAACTGGAAAATCCCCCTGGCTAAGCTTTCAACTTAAGTCCTTATGTCCTGGCAGGGGAATCCAACAGCTAATAGGAAGGATATATGGGTGTTGCTTTTTAGGCAATATTAAGTAAAACTCTAAAACCAGAGGCAAAATAATCTAGCAAATAACATGTTGGGGGGTGTGGGGAAAAGCTTCTTGCAGTGAATGCTGAATTTTCTATCATCAAAGTAGGTAGCCATTTCAGGTACAGTTATAAGTACTAAGATTGAATTTCCTTCCTCTTTATTCCAGAAATGACTTGTAGAGAGCAGAAATGAACTATTAGTATTTTTTTTGAGTGCTGTTGTACTTCCTTTCATTGAGGAAATCTTGGCAAGAAGGGTGACTGCACACTTAAGGCCACACACTTCAGTGGGATTTACTGTGTGTGCAGCATAAAGTACTTATGAGCACCAGGCAGCCAGCCCGGAGTAACTGAAGCCTCCAAAGTTTCTATCAGGTAGAAAAAGTTTCTTGGCAGAAAAGGAAGATGTAGAAAAAACTGTCAAACCTATCCCCAAAAACTGTTTGTCCTTCAGCTCTTTGAGCAAGTTTCCAGTCACCTCTATCACCCATGGCTTCTTCAGAAGTTTGGAGCTGAACTTCTGCTTCAGAGTGCTCTGCCAGGTGCCTTTGGTTTTGCTTCCTCTCAGTGTCCCTTGACAGGATTTCATCCACTGAGTGTGATTATTAGATTTGCCAATAGGATTTTCTGATCAAGACATTGTCACTTCTTCTGTGGGTTAAATGGGTTGAGGGGTTTTTTTTTCCCAATTTACTAGAGGTAGACTGAGCTCGTTTTACTCTTAACCTCACCTGCATTTTGTTCCAAGCAGCACAGAATGAAACACAAACTCAGATATAAAATTATTTCCATTCCATTACTTCTTTGCTAAATTGCCTGTGATTTAAATTCGGAAATTGCAGCGGGCCCAATGATGTTCCTACAATAACTTTTCTGGTCTTGTAAAACAACTGAGAGCGGAGTTTGATCCAGTTTCTTTCTTGTTAATCACCATAATGGTAAACAAAACCTAATGTTATGAATGCATTAAAAGTAAATGAAAAACAGCATTGGAAAGTAAAGTGCTGGGTGGATGCATTTGCTCATTATATACTAAATAACACACGCAGTTAATGCCTTCCCTGGCTAATTGCTTTGCTTTCTATTTTAGACCAGAAGAAGTAAAATTTGAATATAAATTGGGGTGCCGTGTTTGTCATGTACCATTTTTTATGACTAATTAACTTTCTTTTGCATTTATGCCACTAAAGCCAATTGAACTTCAGACTCACAAGCACCATTCTCTCAATTTGGGAACATGGTTAAAATTCCAGCAAGGGATCACAGATGATCTGAAATTCATTATTGGCTGTTACACCAGTACATCAGATTGCTAGAAGAGAAAAGGGGTTCTGCAAAGATTATTTGTTGTGCAATCATTTTCAGAGCCCTCTGCTATCTGCAGAGCAGCCTAATGAAATATGGACATGTTTATGAAAGATTGTTTGTAAGAGATCAGAATACTGGGTAAATCTTTCTATTTAGTACATTAATTGCTCATGTACAATAACAATGGGGGTTGTAAAAGAATTGTTTTCTTATTGAAGATTCATTTTCAGATAGGATGGATTTTTTCTTTTTACCCCTCTGCGCAAATATCCACAAAGGTAAGCTGAATTACTGCAGATGGTCCAGCCTGGGGGAGATTATGTATTTTTAACAAATTGTAATTGCTA
This sequence comes from Actenoides lindsayi, assembly GCA_025331215.1. Classification (NCBI taxonomy): domain Eukaryota; kingdom Metazoa; phylum Chordata; class Aves; order Coraciiformes; family Alcedinidae; genus Actenoides; species Actenoides lindsayi. The sequence goes on along the minus strand of WTSP01018830.1, from coordinate 17,072 downwards.
AACACATTTCTATGACAGAGAGTTCTTGCGCCGTTCATCATTCGAACATACTTTCTTACTTTATTTAATATTTTGATAACTATGTTTCACACCTATACATGCATAATGTTGACAGTCCTTTCAAATATGCTAATAGCAAACGTTCTCCCACACACGATGCCTGAGTTTTGTAACTGGTGAGTTTTGTTAACTGAGTGAAGAGTTTTTGCACAAGGAAGGGCTCAGACTCCATCAGCAGAGGAGCCTGGGGAGAGGCAGTGTCATCTGGGGAGCAGCGAGGGCTCTGGCACAGGTTCCTTTTATTCTTGAGCAAATCAGTCTGCTCCGCATGACTCCCTGATAAATAAGGAAAGCCACTACACCTTGTCTGTGTCTGTATCTATGTGTTTGCACTCATTTGAAAGCCAGAATATAGGCCAGTGTAGTGTATTCTGAATTGGCCTGACAATTTTATTTCTTCTGGATCTCCTTGGGAAACGGAGGACGTATGGGGGGGATAGCAAACTTCTTTTGTTCTGTCTAGTTGAGTGCTAGCTAAATTCCAAGATAATTTGTGCCAAATATTTCCAAAGAATCTGGATCCTTATGCAGGACTCACCAACCTGTCTTGGTGTGCAGATGTTGCAGTGACTGCATGCCAAGTTACTGACATGTTTTCTTTCTCAGACTGGGTTACTAAGACAACAGCTCCACTTGATTCTTTAAGGCAAATTCATTATTTGAATGAACATAACAAGCCCTTCTGCCACTCCTTGCATTTCTTCAGTCATTTTTAGCTCTCACATTGCCTCAGGGTAGTTGCAGGGTGCTGACTTGTTAATTATATAGTCTCTCTGTTCTCTGAAACTCCTAAGAATATGATGGCAGATGCTGCTGTGCTAGTTCTCATTTAGAACTAGTATAGGATGCTGGTGTAGGACAATTGCATGATGATCACCTTTGGCCTGAAAGGCAAGTGCTGGGTTTCTGGTACATATTCATGTACATATTCATCAAAAGAATGTAGCAGCATATTATTGTTTCAAACTATTGAGATCTAATTCTATGTAGCATGCTGATCCTTGTGACACGCACTGGACTGAGAATCAAACAGTGGGATGAGAAGGAACAAATTTGCCTTGAGAAGTATTTCTTTAAGCGTCCTAAAATAATATACATTAATGGTCGTTAAGTAATCTAGGAAGTTAGATCATTACAGATTCTGAGCATTACTACAATGTTGTTGGTGTTCTGTGCAATGTATCAGAGGTGTGGTGTGGATAGGTTGAAAATTAGTCCTTCCAAGATTTTTATGACTGAGCAGTGAAACAATTTTGTTGTCTTTATTTCTTTATTTGAGGCACTTTTCAAAAGAAATGCTGAACAGTAACTTCCTAGAAATTTGACTGTTGCTATAAGTCTTGCATTAAAGGTGCTCCAATATAATGAAGATGGTTGGCAGTAGAAAACATGAAGCCAGGGAGAGAGGTTAGATGAAAACATCCTGATCACATAAATCATTACTCCAGAGCAAAACATAATGAGCATTTTTTAAAACATGAGATGTCTGCACTGTGACATCCATTTAACATCGTACCATCATGCCACACCGATAATTTGTTAACTTGAATGAAATCCTCCTCCCTCTTCACATCACCCATGCTTTTGATTAGTCTGAAGGTATCACAACAATACTCAGTATCGATTTCCCTATAAAGACGGCTTCTTGGTCCCTATGGATAAATGTGGGAGCAAGTGACACTTGTGACCGTGTGGATTTCAAATTAATGGGCTACTCTGGTATGACTAAAAGAAATGATAGGTACCTTGTGGTGTTAATCATTGTGTGACAGTCTGTCCTAATTGCACCGTTTTGGAACCTCTATAGAAAATTCAGCTTTCAGGGTTAAATCATCCTATTGCATATCATCCATCCTCAGTGACGTCCCTGTGTTCAGTACAAAATGTTACATAAAAGCGGTGCAGAAGAGCAGAGGCTGCACTGAGGCATTGTCCAGGTTTCGCGTCACCTTTGACTTCTGAGCAAACATAAACAAGCTCCCATACAGAACGTGGTGATAGAAATGTCTTTGCAGTCGCAGGTGAAAAACTGGAGCAAAACTAGAGAAACATTTTTATTTGGTAATGGCCTCATTTGAAAGAATGATTGCAAGAGAGGAATCTGAGAGGCCATATTTATCCACTTGATGCATATGTGTGTTTACTTACATTTACATAGGAAAAATAGTCTGACACGTTCAGCTTTTACTTCCCCATAGGGGAAATATAAATATCCATTTAGCTAAATAAAATATAGCTATCTTTGTGATTGCTAACATCTTTTCCTCCCGATCTCTCATTTATAACTTGTTCTTGAATACCAAGGATGTTGATCACTGGAGTCTTGTTAATTCCCCCACGGGAATGAGGCTTTTACTGACTTCCAGCCTTATCAGCAAGGAGACAAATGAAGCACTTTGTCGCATTGTTTTCTCTTTTCTTCAATAAATTACAGGTTTGATGCAAATACCATTAAACTCTCAGCGTGTGTTGGATTATTTTCCTATTGCAAAACTGCTCCACTTTCCTTCTGCTAGCTGTTAGGAAGAGGTGAGAGCCTCCAGCAGCTGTTGTCTGGGCTTGATGTCGTGTTCCTAATGCTCCTTATCCACTAGCCAATGTTGTTTGCAGAACTGCAGTAATGCCACCACAGTGAAATCATACTAAAAAAGTGACTTAACATTTTGCCGGCATTTCAGTACCTGTAAATTGAAAAAATAACACAAACTAACCCCAAATCCCCAACCATTTACCTACATGGCACAAGTACTATGAGGTTCACCGAATGTTGCAAAGGATAATTCCTGTGCAGATAAATACATACACATGTATACAGGTATTCATATCTCAGTACAAATGGTGCTTTTAACTGCCCTTGTACTTTTTATCTGGCAGTGATTCATGCAAGATGTTCTTTGTAATGAAACATGCTCTGAAGCATAAAATAGGCATGCCTCTCTCATGAGATATTACCACCAGGACCTCACAGTGTGCTGGATGAAGAAAGTGTGCATTCTTTTTCCCCTGTGCAAACTCTGAATCACCAAAAAGTTTGTTTGCACTGTGACGTTTTGGTGACAGGTCCCCTATGTTGCCTCTTTTTGGCTCTTGCTTTCAAATGAGGTGCTGTGCTGAAACCAAAAGAGGCTTTTTTAGACCACAAAAGGGCAACACCATTTTTGTGGGAATTTGTGCCAGCTTTCACATGGTGACGTCAGGACAAGAACCAAGATTGCACAGTTTAATGATGGAAAAATAATATTATTAGGGTGATTCTGTTTAAAGGAAAGACAGTGGGAGTTGTCTGTCACAAAATAAAGTGGAGCCACAGACAGTTCGGCTCCTGTTGTCTCTGGAATACTAGAGATGGTGATTAGTATTCTCACAGGTCTTCTAACCTCATCCACATGTAGGAGGGGCTGGCAAGAGTAGCTGTGGGACAGTAAGTAAGCCACTATCAGTCATAACCTCCTGAGCAGCTCAGTTATTGCCTGCAGGGGTAATAGGAGATTTCCTGGAATTTGGGTAAGAAGAATGGCTTGCATCTAAGGGCAGCAAGTCCCTACCCTGGCCAGAGCAGGTGGGCAAAGTCGGAACACACATCATGGGGAGAGCAGTCACATGTCCCTGTGCTCTCCACTACAAACTGGGTGGCAGTGGTGGAAGTGGAGTGAAAAACACCTTGGGGAAGGCACTTCTGCTTGTTGCTACAGGATGCCGATGGGAAACCAATAAGGCAACATGTTCTGATGTGACAGCTGCTGATTTGCTACTGCCACAGACTAAATCAGTCTCATTAGCACACCATTAAGTTTTTAAGGGCTTTTTAAAAAGAGTATTTTTCCATTCAGCAATAGAGAAAGGAGATGTACAGTATGTGATGTTGTTTGTGGGTTATCAATGGAATAGAGAGGGAATGTTTTTACTTTCACACGGCAGATACTGTTTTTTTCCTTCCTATTAATGATTAAAAGAGCAAGCATCAATAGTTGGTGTGACAATGAATAAGAGTTACAGAGAATTAATGTGAAGCACAAATATGATTTTTGGACTGGTTGTTTTTTAATTCTTAGTTTTACCAAAGGCCAGGAATATTGACCAGGTCTATAATGCCAGGGAACATCAAACTGGATAGCTCCATTGAAACTGCAGTGCCTACACCTTCCAAAATACTGCTTTTGCCTATTTTTTTTTTTTTTTTTTTTAAGTAATTTCTCACTGCTTCTAAAATTCTTGTCACTGAAAGACTTAGGAGTTCTAAGCAGTAGTATAATATTTGCTCTTGTCTGCCTGTCATATACATTCTTACTTGCTTTGAGTTAATTTGTCACATATTTTGTAATTACCATTAACCATATGAAATCTCCTCTAAATGAAGCACACTGCTGATACGGTCATTTGCAGTTATTCAGTTTCAATTAAGCAGATCCTTTTAATAAACCTGAAACCCTCTTTCAATCTTATTTGTATTTTCAGGAGCAGCCTTCTAGCTTCAGCATACTGGATTTTGGGTTCTAGTTCATTAGTTTTGAGCAACCTTTTTGGCCAAATATCCTTAAAAATATTGCAAAGCTCACATAGGTAATTGAATTTATTTTTTTTAATGTGTTAAATTACATTCTTGAACTACTACTTTATTCCCCCCCTTTGCTATATTTATCAGTAAAAATATTCCCTGGCTCAATTCATTCTTTGCATTAAGTTAAAAGGAACTATTTAGTTTCCATATGTGCATGCGCACAAAAGTTATAGTATGACCTGCTTGCATGGAAAATGGTTTTGTTGGTCAAAGAACTTTTTACATGTAGTTTGTCTGTTCACATGCAGCTACCTTTGGGAAATGAAAGGCAGCAGGTTTTCTGGGTTTATTGGTTTCTGTTGTCTGTACAATATGAGACTTGTATGATGTCTTTCACCATCCTAAGTAGGTAAAAATTGTTGTCTTCCTGTCCTTGTAGCCAAGGTCTCAGAAAACATTGCCCCTGTCCTGCCCTTCTGTTCAGATGACATCCATCAGATGGGTGGATGGACCCTGCTATTCCCAGTGATGGAAACATGCTCTCAAAGTACCATTTCCTTCTTTGTGTCCCGGACCATGTGCCTTTTATGACCATTGTCCAGTCATTAAGCTTGTTGCATTGATGGTTTGTGCTGGTATCTGGGCTGTGAAGTGGGGCAAGTCTGAGTAGGGGTTACCTCTCAATGCCTGTTTTCTGTGAGAGGAGCTGGCCAGTTGACTCACATCAGCCTCAGGAATGGCTCTGCATGCTTCTGGCTCTTTTAAAATAGTTTATTGCTGATAAACATTCTCCGAGGCAAATTATATTTTGTTTAGTATTGATTTTTTTTATGTAGCTGCAGTTTACATGCAACTGTGTGGTTTGTGCTGCCTTAAAGATTGGGCTGCATTTTACACTGGCTCAGATATTAACAGCTGAAAAAGTGCACACAGTTTAGTGCTGGGCCTTTCAATTTTGAAGTACAGTTGTTTATATTTTGCAACATTTGGAAAACCTTTCACTGGCAGATAAGGTAACATCAAAGTCCTAATAGTTTATTTTACAAGGATATTTTGGAGTCTTTCTAATCTTCTTGCATGATTGCTTATCTTCTCCCCTGCAACTTGTTGAATGAAAGGATAATCTTCCTTTTGGATTAGTTTAGGAATTTTAGACCAAAAAGTCCACAGTGTTTTTTATGTGAGAGTATTTTATTGTTTGTCACGGTGCTTTTGCTGTAGTTCAATATTACTAAGTGCACACTAGATCAGTTTTTCCATCTGCTCACATGGTAGCATTAACTGTAACTCCTTAAAAAGAGTCAGTAAGTGAAATTGACATAAAAATATATAATAAATTTTCTGCCTTTCTTCTAGAAATAAAGATACAAACAAAAAATGTCCAGAAATAGCAGTGAATCAGTTGCAAAATGTTTTCTGGGATTATTGAGGTTGTCTGGGCTGAGATAGCCATTACAAAATGTGCAGAACTGTGTGAAAACCTGTGTCACAATTCCTGTCATACATACTCTGACTACTGTAACTAAAATGTGGTTCAAACAAAGCTGTTATTCATGGTCGTATGAAACTCTGAAATTAACATACCTAGAAATGTAATTTAAAAAATTAACACACACACACACACACACACACACCCCCGACAATTAGTAGTTATTAAACAAGGGGCTAGGGCTGTAAAAACCTTCAAATTTTCACATTTGCAATCCAGTCTTGAGAGGTGGCAACAGTACCTGAACATATCTAAAATGGATTAACAGATTTACCACTAGGTATATATTTGATTCTATCAATGTTTTCAAGGAACTGTTAATAATGAAGTATAGTCAATGTCCTTAATTTCAGGGGGATACATACAGAGAAGAAGCTCATGGGGAAAAGCCACTGAAGAATTCTGTTAAAAGATGCACCAATTGATTACACTCTTAAAGCTAGAAATCTCACAGCTGGACCTTTAAAACTAGTAATTGTAGGTGTTTGTTTTACTCGTGAAAATAACCAACTGGCAAGCACATTTCTAAAGACAATATGTGCAATTAGATTCGCAATTATACATTTTGTTTATTGGCAAACATTCCTTCTCCAGTTTGAAACAAAGAAGAAAATGTGATTAGTAGCTTTTGGATGACACTAAATATTACATATAAAAGCTTTTTAGCAAATCTACTCCAAGCAAGTCTAATAGAAACCACTGATTTTCATAAAAGGAAATAATATTTGGTTAAAGTTTAATGTTAAGGAAATGAACTGTCACAAAGTATAAGGCTTGAACAGACTGAGGAAGGATGACAGCAATGCCTGTTTCAGACCCAAATGCTGCTAAAATGCCATGGTAACACTCATGCATTATTTATTTCCATGACTAAATATGAACATTACTATCCCAAACTGAACCAGGATTAGTGTTTTCTCTGGGAATTAGACTTTTCTTTCAATAAAGCTCATCAATCTTACCAATCTCTCAATCTTACTAGATGGACTTTTCAATTAACCAAGGAATTGTTCGACCCACTTGCACCAGCACAGCCATGCCAAGCTGTGTGATGGTGCGTAAAAACTGAGCCCAAGAGCTTGCACCCGCCACACACAGATCCATGTGTTACATGAGATGAATTGCCCATATTTTCATCAAGTGACAAATGCACGATTGGCCCTGTGCGTAGATGCAGGACATTCAGAAGAGGGAACAAGCTGCCTGAAAAACGTAGGAGTTGGTGAACCTATCCAGATCTAAGGGCTTGCTCTCCAAGGAAGCTGGCAGAAAACATGTTGATGGTCAGATGAATTGCCCTGACAGCCTGCATGTCATTACTGGTACTTGCACCTTCTGTATTAAAATTTTAGGTCTTATGTGAACTCCTGCAGTGGAAGATTAATTGTGGACAATTACTTGACATCTTAAGTTTGCAGCATGTGTTGGGATTGTAGACTGTGAGGAAAGCTCCCAAGACAAAAGATAAAGACCGACATCTCTGCTACTGCAATCTGGCATCATTCAGCTGAAGGGAATGAAATTCTGCCAGTTTAGATTTACTGAGACTCCAACCGAAAGCTCATAATAAAGTTACAGTGAGCAAACACCAGTTTCTCCAGGAAAAAAAACCCCTCAAAACTAGTGTTATTGATAGAGAGTTAGAGAGGGGCCTCAGAATTACTCATTCGTCATTCAAAGGATGAGGCCCCAGAACAGCCATCGCCCGAGCACACAGCAAACATTATTACATGAGTAAGACCATTAATTTATAATGTCACTATGGAACCGCTTTAAATTAGGTTCACAGTTAAGGCTCTTGAGTCAGGGCTGTAGCATTTCGGCACTCATGGTCAAAAATGACCAAGCAGAGATTAGGAGGAGAGAAAGAAATCCTTCCCCATGTGTAACCCCAGTGAAGGCCAGACTCCCAGGGGGAGGTGGGGAAGGGGTGAGCGGAGTGTGGCACCTACTTGAAGAACAATGAAGCTTCCTGCTTGCGTGTGCACTTTCACACTGCCAAGAGCCCCAGAGATGTACACCTCTGTGGAGCAGGTTTGCTCCTTGCCCTGTTGATTGCACATTATGGCCCTGCCTAAAACCTCCAAAGTCCACAGTGGAATGGGAGAATTCTGAATGCTTCTCCTGTACATTGCAAAAGCCTCCTTCAAAATGTAATAACCAGGCTCTCAGAGGAACCTGACAGAGGTAGGCATTCAAACCCCACTGAAAATTCGTTAAGAGCTGGGCTTCCTTAAGCTCTTCTGAAAAGCCCAATGCACACAAGTGATTTCTGAAGCATGAAAGTGATGCCCAGAAATTCTGCAACAGTGCCAAAAGCAGAGTATACTGCCAGTTTTTCACTCCTGCTTCAAGCTCTGGCAATCAAAAGGGACGGGTAATAGTGTTACAGTGAGATTAGCTTAAATTTAAAAATTACTTTCCCCTCCAGTCTTTGGGCTATAATTTGTTTTGAAAGAGAAGGCTCTTTGCTCTGGAGTGCATAAATTCATAAGGGTACACCCCAAATGATCACAATTTGAATTTCAATACTTTAAGACAGATGGCAAGTTTAGTTTGTTCATAAATTGTACATGGAATCCTTCTATTCAGTTTCTTATTGTTTACTAAAATGTGTGGAAAAAGATCAAAGCAAAGCTGAGTAGATAACTATCAGGATGGCTGGCCATTGGCTGAGGCACCCGAACTACCTGTAGAGCCATTCACATTAGTTAATCCTTCAAAGGGAAAATCAGTATAATCTATTTAAAGGAAAATTAATTGTGGTTTGGATTTGTACATGTGTCTAAGAATGATCCAAGCTAAAAATAGTGCAAAGGGCACAGAGTTCATACTCATCTTCAGCCTTCAGATACTTATTTTGTGAAGAACTGGGCTGGATACAGCCTGGGCTGCTGTTCCTCACCATCTCACCAGGTGGAAGCTGGAAGGGTGATCAAACTGCAAGTTAGCGTGCTTCAGAGAGTGATCTGAGTTATCTTCAGTAACCCATAAGATTCCCACATATAAAGATATCATAAAGTTTTAACAAAATGGTGGAAGTTTCAGCAAAAGGTTTGTTATGGGTTGTAGAGTGTGCAGGTTGTGCTGTGTGTTAGTAATTCTTCAGCACTATATTTTATAGTAACTTCTAACCTTTTTGCTTAGTGCTTTTTACCACCCAAACTCACATATTATTAATATTCATTTAACATTTCTAACGTGTCATAAACTACTCACTGAAAGAATGTTAGCATAAAGTGAGATAGATGTGTCTGGCCAAAAATAATGACAAAGTTAATTTTGCATTAACCTAACATTTAAATATCAGTAAGGAAACAAAGGCAGTGCTGACAAGACTTGTTAATGTTGGGCAGCACAGGTTTCTCAAGTTGTCTTTGTTGTTTTTGTTTATGAATGAGTGTGCTTTGTATATTCATGCCTGTGCTTTTCTCCCCCTCTCTGTTGCTGCTAATCAGTGTGTATATCCACCATTTAGGACAACTGATGAGTCCCCAGAGCCAGCTGAGCCTTGGCAGGCAAAGTCACCTGTGTTAATGAATACTCATTTGAAATAATTTACATGAGAGATGCAATTTACAATATTTTCTGTGTAAATTGCATGAAAATCAAGGATAATTGGGCGTTAAGTCACTCTTCTCAACTCCTCAGGGAAGTAGCTGCATGAGAAAGGTCTGTAAATTCCACCCCATACAGCCAGATGTTCAATATATGGCAGCTTTGTTAGAAAACTTTTTAAACTTTGGGTAATAGTAAACAAATATTTTTACTGCTACAGCCTACATTTCTACAGTCAAAACCCATGACTTTTTTGCATTGCTTTTGAATGACCTGACATAAAATTGAAGTTAACTCTTGGAAAACTTTTCCTGTTCTAGACAATCTATGTCTGTGCTGGAATCTGCTCCTCAAAATATTGAACGGCAGCAATATTTACAGCCCTCAGGAGGTGTAAGCACATGGAATGAATTCTCATGCTATTTTTGACCAAGACCCTGGGAAATCTGAGAAATCATTTAGCCTTTGAATCCTTTCCCATTTGTGTACGAGACTTGCTGGCACAGTTTGGTAAGAGACTAGGAAGCACTGTGGCTGAATCCAGACAAGTCCCCTTATATCTTCAGTAAGGCTTTAACTTCATTGTGAGTGTAAATGCAAATAATAAATGGTGTCTCACAAAGAAAGGTCACAAGTGACTTAATTTAAGGTACCTGCTGTTGCTGGGCAGTTAGCAGAAGTTTACAAAGCCTCTATTCTACACAGAGCCTTTTGCCACATGGTGTTAAGGAGTCATGTGAATAGCTCTGACCACTTCTTGAGCAGAGGGCCTGTCATTTGCATTTTACCCCTCTGAAAGGGATCATAATATTTTTAGTTACTGAAATACAAATTCAAGATTTGTTTGCACATCATAAAAAGAATGACTTGCTGTCCTGGTTTTTGCCTTATTTGAGTTCGTCTTTGTGTTATAATGGATGTTCTGAATTTCCGCCTTCAAAGTTAGCAAAGAACATCTGTAAGTTTGGGCTGCCTTTTCAAAAAAGTGACATGCAGGTTTTCACATGTGAACCAAATGTTTCCAATTGCATATGCAGGAAGGTGATTGATGCAGTCTTTTGTCTCAGCTCTAGTTAAGGAGAGTTAGAAAGTGCATCTTTTTAATTAGCTATCCTTTCTGGTATTTTGGTGTGAAGGTACTGCAATTTAGTCATCATTCCTTCCTAGTAATTTGTCTTGCTTCTAAAGGGAAAGAACTTGTTTTAGCCTTTTAGTGCATTACAAAGCACAACTCTTCTTGCACCACCTCTATGCAAAGGGCTTGATATGTTGGGAGAGTGACAGGAAGAACAAAATCCATCCTCTTCAATAGCTCCAGGGTGCAGGGTGTTGTGAGAGCTTTGTTTTTTCCTACCTGTGAATCATGCTGCAACGAATGGAGAATGGTATTTATTTTCATAATCGTTACATTTTATTAAGGTGCCCAGTTCTGGTAAATGTTCATGCAAATGTAACCTTGCAACTGCACAATAAAATGTTGAAATCCAGCCCCAAAATCTACTGATTATATAAGGCAGTACATAATATCAAACTTCGCATTGTAAACTGGCTCTATTTGATATCTTTTCCAAATGCCATCTGCAAATACTATAATTAGAATATATACTTTTTTCCTAACTTGTTTAACGGCAACAAAAAGATCAAAAAACTTTCAGGCATAAATTTACAGTAGACATGCAGCAATAAATGCTTAAATATGCACTGAGTCAAGATAAGAATTTGCCTTGTAGACATATTGTTAACACAGACATCAAATTAGCTTGACATTGGCTCATTAATGAGTATTTAGGGCAAAACAACAGCAAATAAATTTCAGTGGAATCAATCAGTATCGCAGTATCTATAAATATATACATCGAAGTCTAATTTAGAAACAACTTCTCATGTATAAAATTGTGATTTAATATAAAGAAGCCTCTATTTGAATTTTCAAGTGAAAACTTTACCGTTAGGGTTTCAGCTGAAACTTAGCTGATGCTTTTCTTGCAGGGTGGTAATAGTAACTTACTTATTTATATACACTGTAATAGCAAACAGCATCCTGTTACAGCACTGATGAGGCATACTGCAGCCTGAGTGCTAGTAGGAACACCAAACTCTCTTCCTAAAGTTTACTAGAGACAAAGTTTAGATTCCTGCAGAATGTCCTTAAAAATTTCAGATACCATTAATATAGGCCCTGGCTTAAATATTTCCCCGTGTACCATTAATACTTTCTCAGTCAAGTTCCTTTCTGAGCATACGATAGGCAAAATGTCTATTTGTGGTAAGATTTCTACACCTTTGTCTGCTAAGTCTCACAGCTTGATGTAGGCAATTTGAGTCTTGAGATACCCTTTAGCAGGGTTATCTTCACTGTCTTGGAATATGTTGCCTTTTCCCAGAGTATATTGATTTTACCATCAGTGGTGGTAGGTCCTGTTTTGAAGGATCTCTTGGAGGAATTATTCAATGTGCTGTGGGGTTTAGCTGGGCCAGCCCCAATGACAACCACGTATGTCATGCAGTGAAATCCACCTACACAAGCAACACAATTAAATCCAAGCACACAGACAAATGTGAATGGGTGTTTCGTGTGCACATGGCGTAAATGGAGCCGCTGCTGAGCTCTGAGTCTTTGGCAGTGCTGCATTTTCTACTCAAGGCTCGATAAAGATTACATGTTGCATATTTTGGGACCAACTCTGGGATTAATGTTCTTGTGCTGGCTCAGATGGGACATCTCAAACAGGCAGTCAGGGAGACTGCAATTGCAGGGGTTATATCACTCCAGCTCTGCCACAGCCAAAGATCAGAGTGAGCTGCCGGTCCTAGAGCTGTGCTTTGATACTCTGCAGACTCTGATAAATTACCTATAGGAAAACGGAGGATGACTGGTGACCTTGTGACCCACCACTCAGTCCTGGTTAATCCCTCCAGCCATGTTCTGCAGATGCAGGAAGGTCCTTGATGTATGTCTTCAGAAGAGCAAGGATGAAAAAGTTGCTTAAATACTTGTAACTGTCACAGAAATACAAAGCAAGCAAAATGAATGTTGGGTTTCTCAATAGCTAATGTTACCCTGGATTCATTTTCCATGAAGATTCAGTCAGCATATATTTATTTCTGTCTTAACATTCTCTGTGTTGACAGTAATTTTGTTAAGGACAAAATATTATAATCAAAACCAGAGCTTCCAGTAAAAGGATGCATTTCATTTGCTGCTCCATACACCCCGACCCCCCACCTCCCAACTTCCCCTCTCCCTCCACGTCCTCACT